>CM067323.1:79857500-80125000 GCA_034376525.1 Nicotiana benthamiana
TAACATTGTGCCAGTACCGAAGAAGGATGGGAAAGTCAGTGTCTGTGTCGACTACCGGGATCTCAACCGGGCACGTCCCAAAGATGATTTCCCCTTGCCAAACATACACATTCTGATCGACAATTGCGCAAAGCATGAGTTGCAGTCATTCGTCGATTGCTTTGCGGGGTATCATCAGGTATGGATGGATAAAGAAGATGCAGAGAAAACGGCGTTTATCACGCCTTGGGGAATGTATTGCAATAGAATGATGTCGTTCGGGTTGAAGAATGCAGGAGCTACTTACATGAAGGCCATGACTACCCTCTTTCATGACATGATACATAAAGAGATTGAGGTATATGTGGACGACATCATCATTAAGTCCAAGAAGGCTGCAGATCACATGGAGGACCTCCAAAAAATTTTCAACAGACTAAGGAGCTGTAACTTGAAACTAAATCCCGCCAAGTGTGCGTTTGGGGTCCCTGCAGGAAAGTTATTGGTTCATTGTGAGTCACCGAGGAATAGAGCTGGATCCATCAAAGGTCAAATCTATTTAGGAGTTGCCACCGCCGAAGAGCAAGAAAGAGGTGATGAGTTTCCTGGGGAGGCTCAACTATAGCAGGCGGTTCATAGCTCAGCCTACCGTCATCTGCGAACCTATCTTTAAGATGCTGAAAAATGATGCCACCACCAAATGGACCGATGAATATCAAAAGGCTTTCGACAAGATCAAGGAATACTTGTCTACGCCTCCTGTCCCGGTTACACCTGAGCCTGGGAGGCCTTTATTTCTCTATCTCGCAGTTTTGGATGGAGCATTTGGTTGTGTTTTGGAACAACACAATGAGATAGGGAGAAAGGAGCAGGCTATTTATTACCTCAGCAAGAAATTTACCCCATACGAGGCTCGGTATTCTTTGCTAGAACGCACATGTTATGCTTTGACTTGGATAGCTCAGAAGTTGAGGCATCATTTCTATGCTTACACTACCTACCTTATATCAAGAATAGATCCACTAAAGTATATTTTTCAGAAGCCCATGCCCACTGGCAAGCTCGCAAAGTGGCAAATCTTGTTGAGTGAATTCGACATTGTCTGTATCACCTAGAAGGCAGTTAAAGGATAGGCTCTGGCAGATCATCTTGTAGAAAATCTTATGGAAGGGGAGTACAAACCATTGAAGACATATTTTCCCAATGAGGAAGTAGATTTCATATGAGAGGATCTTTCAGAATCCTATGACGGCTGGAGAATGATTTTTGATGGGGCCGTAAATTTCAAAGGAGTTGGTATCGGCGTAGTCCTAGTATCAGAAACTGGCAAGCATTACCTGGTATCCACCAAGCTCAGGTTACCGTGCACCAATAACATGGCCGAGTATGAAGCTTGCATCTTGGGGCTTAAACTGGCCATTGATATGAACATTCCAGAGATGCTAGTGATTGGGATTCAGACTTACTCATACACCAGGTTCAAGAAGAACGGGCAACTAAGAATTCCAAGATACTCCCGTATTTGCACCACATACAGGAGTTGAGAAAGAGGTTCAGAAAAATGGAATTCCTGCATGTTCCAAGAATACAGAATGAGTTCGCAGATGCGCTTTCCACTTTATCATCCATGATTCAGCATCCAGACACAAATTTGATCGACCCTCTCCAGGTCAGGATTCAGAATCAACCGGCTTATTGTGCACATGTTGAGGAAGAAGCCGACGGAAAGCCCTGGTTCCATGACATCAAAGAGTACTTGACAATAGAAGAATATCCAGAGCTTGCTAATGCTACTTAGAAGCGCACGCTTCGAAGTTTGTCCAACACTTTCTTTCACAGTGGAGGAATCATGTATCGAAGGACTTCTTATTTGGGGCTATTAAGGTGTGTCGATGTGACAGAAGCAACCAAGTTACTGGAAAAAGTGCACTCAGGGACTTATGGACCGCACACGAACAGCTTTGTTCTAGCAAAGAAGATACTCAGGGCAGGATATTTTTGGATGACCATGGAAACAGACTGCATTCAGTATGTCCGAAAGTGCCACCGCTTTCAGATACATGCGAATATGATAAAGGTACCACCAAACTATCTCACTGCAACGAGCTCACCATGGCCATTCGCCGCTTGGGGGATGGATGTCATTGGGCCAATCGAGCCTGCCGCATCAAACGGACATAGCTTCATTCTAGTGGCTATTGACTACTTTACTAAATGGGTCGAAGCAGCATCATACAAAGAGTAACCAAGAAAGTCGTGGCAGCCTTTGTCCGAGATCGGGTTGTCTGTCGTTTCGGTGTTCCAGAATTGATCATCACTGATAATGGTTCCAATCTCAACAGCGACTTCATGAAAGAGATGTATGAAAATTTCAAGATTAGAAACAGAAATTCTATGGCTTATAGACCTCGGATGAATGGAGTCGTGAAAGCAGCCAACAAGAACATCAAGAAAATACTAAGGAAAGTGATCGAAAGGCATAAGCAGTGGCATGAGAAGTTGTCATTTGCTTTATTGGGTTACCGCACTGTAGTTCGCACATCAACCGGGGCAACTCCCTAAATGTTGGTTTACGGTACGGAAGCGATAATTCCCGCCGAGGTAGAAATTCTGTCCTTGAGAATCATACAAGAAGCTGAGCTAGAGGACGCAGAGTGGGTCAAGGTTCGCAACGAGTAGTTAGCCCTTATAGATGGAAAGAGAATGAACACTGTCTGTCACGCTCAGTTATATCAGAACAGAATGTCTAGAGCCTTCAACAAGAGAGTTCGACCAAGGAAGTTCGCACCAGGGCAGCTGATGTTGAAGAAGATGTTTCCACATCAAGACGAAGCCAAGGGGAAATTCTCTCCTAACTGGCAAGGTCTATACATGGTTCATCGGGTTCAAACCGGAGGATCACTTATTCTTGCAGAGATGGATGGAGAAATCTGGCCAAAACCGATCAATTCAGATGCAGTGAAGAGATATTACATTTAATCAGTATGCTTTTCTTTATGATGTAATTTGAACTACGTCTGACCTGATTCCCGTTTAAGAGGGGGGTACGTAGGCAGCCCTAAGGGTTCGCTCACATCATTAATAAAATTCCATTTTCCCCCACATTTGGAACTGGGGCAGAATTTTGAGGAGGACCCTCAAAATTCCAAAGTCAGCTTGTCCATTTTTGCATCAGCAGCGACCCAGTAAACTGGGGCAGAATTTTGAGGAGAACCCTCAAAATTCCAAGTTCAATCCGCTTTTAGTCGTTTAGCACCATTTGTAACAACTCCAGCTCAGTAAACTGGGGCAGAATTTTGAGGAGGACCCTCAAAATTCCAGACAGCAAGGTTGCCATGCCTCGAACCACGTTGCAGTTGTGGTTCATCATAAAATAAAACTATCTTTTGCATTGCATAAGGCTATTCTCTGCCTTCTGGGGCTACGCTCTGCCTTCATCCTGCATAAGGCTATCTTCTGCCTTTCAAGGTTAAACTCTACCTCCATCTTGAATAAGGCTATCTTTTGCCTTTTGAGACTAAGCTCTGTCTCCATCTTGTATTGCATAAGGCTATTCTCTTCCTTCCGGGGCTAAGCTCTGTCTCCATCCTGCATAAGTCTATCTTCTGCCTTTCGAGGTTAAGCTCTACCTCCATCTTGTATAAGGCCATCTTCTGCCTTTCGAGACTAAGCTTTGTCTCCATCTTGTATTGCATTAGGATATCTTCTGCCTTTCGAGGTTAAGATCTACCTCCATCTTTTGCATTTTGGCTGAAATATCGCCACCCTGTTTCATTTTGGCTGAAAGACCGCCACCCTCTGCATTCATTCGGCTGAAATATTGCCACCTCTTCATGGGCTGAAATATCGCTAACTTATTCAAAGGTGTCATAGTTTAGAGGCACCATTCGCATAGCCCGAGAACACCATTTCATGGCCTGCGAATCTTTCTTTCATGCTCCTCATAGCCCAGACGCAATAGTCTGAGGGCGCCATCCTAATCGCCCGAAGACAACATTCATGGTCCAATGAGAACTTGCATCACATTTAAATTATGCAATATACACGCGTATCGTTAATTTGCAGGTATACCGGCTGGCACGGCTATCTCAGCAAGAGTTCTCCCGCTCCAGTTCCCCGCGGCTCGTCCGATCCCCGAACCCTTACCAACTCTCAAACCCCCGTTGCATCCGCATTTTCAAATTTTTGTTGGAATATTCTGCCAATGGCTGTTGAACTACATACGGCCTGATTACTGTAAAATCAGGGATATGTAGGCAGCTCAAAGCCAAAGCACGGTCGAAATTCTCGCACTATTGTCGTTTCCGGTCAAAATTGGCCATCTCATCTCTACCCGACAACTCTTTCATCCTCCTCGGGTAAAGAGGGGCAGCTGTTGATACCCAATTTTCCCCATGTATTTGTACCCAAAATATTTCAACATCGCTTCTGAATGCATATATAAGCATCCACAAAAGGTTGGTATTTTTCTATATTTTTTCAAGTACTTTAAAACCAATTTACAACTTATTTTGTACCAAAAAAATCCAATATTTAGTATCAAATCTTGTTATTCTAATAAATAACTTATTTTATTCTCTCATCTACATAAGATATAATTTATGTAATTTTTACAGAATTTTACAACGCCATTAGGTATTTTAAAACTAAAATTGCATTAAATTGCAATTTTAGCCTATTTCTCAATTTAATAAGTATTTCAAGTACAAAATCATTCTTAATATTTTAATTTATTCCTAAAAATATTTTATTATCTCAGTATTTTTATTGGATTTTTATAAAATTGTTTACTATTTTTTATAAAAGTAAATGAGGAAAATGACTATTTAAAATGAAGCCCTTTAATTTTGCAATTCTAGCCCAAATTAAAACTCAAAATCAACCCCAATTTAACCCCAATTGACCTGACCCAAACCCACTTAAACTAGCTCGCCCCGGCTCTTTTAATCCTGACCGTTGATCACACATATCAACGACCCACACTTCACTTACCATAATTAAATTCTTAACACCCCTAACCTTAAACTCATTCTTCCAAACCCGCCGCCTCTGAATCCCTAAAGCTCTCAAAGCCCTCTCAAATCCTAAACCATCTCCGGCTGTCTCACCGGCGTTCGTGGCCGCCCAAGACCTGAAGCTCCTTCACCCGTTTACTCTTCACCTCTCCTGGTCCTTATGTTCGAAAATCGAAGCTGTATTTCAAGGGTGGTTGGACCAGAGGTCCTCCGATGGGTTTTTGCAGCTGTGTCTGGTCTTTCTCCGGCAAGTCGCTCTGAGTCCTTTGCCGACTCTGACGAGTGCGTTACAAGCTTTTCTCACCATTTCAAGACTTTTTTGTGAATACCCTAACTTCTCGAGGTTTTTCTCTGTGTTTATTTTTATGATTCTCTCTGAGTCCTAGTGATTTTCCAAAAGTTTCAAAGTTTTCTCATCTCTTCTTTGCCTATTTGTGTTTTCAAGTTGTCCGTCCTTTTAAACCTAGGGTTTTCTATGACTTTCCATGATTTCTCTGGTTTCATTGCTCTATTTGCTACTGTGTGTTCTTTTCTATGTCTTTGCTATGATTTATGCATTTTCTACCATGACTCTAGGGTGTTTTGCTTTACTGTTTACTATTTTGCTCTATTAAGCTCTTGTATGTTCAATCCCTTCCCCTTGTCCCCTTGTCCGTTTGTTTGTTTCAGTATTTCATTTGAGTGCTAGCATGTTTAATTACCTCCCCCTTCCCCTAGGCTGTCATACTGTTTCAGTTTAAGCTTTAACATGTTTTATCCCCCTTTACCGGCTACCTCACCTATTTTGTGTACCTCAGTTAAGCTTTATGATAATTCCCTTCCCCTTGTCCCCTTGTCTGTTTGTGCTCAAATCCTGCAGGATAATCCTTAACCCTGCTCCTTGTCTGCTTATACCTTTAGTTCAAACTACAGCATGTTAATCCATATTGTTTTTCCCTTTGGTTGCTTACATTCAGTGTTTTATTAAGTCCAGCATGTTAAATACTTTCCTTTGCTTGTGTACTGGTCATTATTGTTCTCCTGAATCCCTTCAATCTAATCTTGTCTGTTAAGTGCTTTTATATGATTTCCCTCTCCCTTTAGTCCTTGTTTGTATATGAGTTGTTCTGGATAAGGATGGCACTTTATTGCCATTTCTATTCTAGAACTAAGGTTGTCAACAGTCTTTACTCAAAGAAATCCCATATCCCATCCCCTATCCTATGTGTTTGAGCCTTGACAAAGGCCTGTTGGTGTCCTAATCACCATTCAGACCCTTGTCTGACTTGTTTACAAGTCTGCTCTTGTTTGTTAACCCTTGTAAGAAGTCTGGGGTGTGCCAGTCTCACTCAATAGGCTGGGTATGACCACTTCATACGATGTTCTTCCTCTAATCTATCACCTTTACATTTATTCTTAGTTTGTTAAGTTCTACCCCCCTCTGGTAAGCCATGCTTAGGGACCTCGGAGTCTCCTCTGAACTCAGATGCTTTAGGGATGGTAATTCCACACTTGCACTATTCCAATTAGAGTGTAAGCAATGCCTGGGTTTCCTTTGAAAGCCCTTGGAACTTTTTAACACTCTAAGAAGAGAAAAGCCTCGGATCTTGGGAGCTTGGATTTGGTAAAAGGCATATCGTTGGACATTAAAGTTGCTTCAAGATTTCTCGGGCCTGTTATAGCTGCTGATGTATTTTAATTTATTGTTTCTTTTAATCTTCTTTTCCTTCTCGGCCCAGATTTGTAATAATTTGTAATAAAAGAACTCGGGGGGTATAGTGAAAATGGACATGGGAGGGATTTACTTTCTTGCATTCATTAGAAACCATGCCTATAGGCTTGCATCACTTGTTAGTACAGATACCATGTCTACTGGCTTTTCATCATATAGAAAGCATGCCCATAAGGATTTTCTTTTCTTGCATCCTATTAATCATGACTACGGGTTTACTATTCCTTGCATCAGTTAGAAACCATGTTTTAGGACTTTACTTTGTTACATCCATGCCATGCCGTTACCATATCTATTTTGCACTACTGCATTAACACCATATAGATTTCATGACTATAGGTTCTTGTTATTACATCAACTTCATATAGGAATCATGCTTATAATTTCGCATTTTTTATCTCACCTAGAAAGCATGCCTATAGGAACTATATAAACACTAGGCAAAACAGTAGGTCGTCTAAAAACAGTAATTAAAGGGTTAACAAGTATGTTTTAAGTCCAGACTCGTCCAATGTTTCAAACGTTTTGGTTCAACTTCTCCTAAATCTGTTTACTATGAAACAGGCCCAAGTCATCCCCTTTTCGTAATGCCCTGAATCTATAAATCCGTTTTAATGATTGAATATGTGCTTCCAATTGTTTGTTTGCTTGAGTTTAAATGCTCCAATATCTTTTAAACTTCTTTCTCACGTCTCTCTTTTACTTAAATCAGCACGGCTAACTCGTAAGGCCTTTTCTTAACTTGTCTGCGATTTCAAGTCTTTCGTTTAAAACAGACCTTTGTCTGAAGCTTCATTTTATTTTAAACTAACTGATTTTAAGTCATGTCAACTCCTAAAACGGGCCCCGGGAGCTCGAATCAGATTTTAAATCCAACTCTTATTTATTAAACTAATCTGTCAGCTCTTCTAACCTCTTTCAAAAGACCAAATCAGTAATTGAAGTCATGCTAAACTATTTGCTGTATGTTACAGGGTTTAATTGTGCCTTTAACCGTTTACTTGTGTATCTCTTATATGATACTTGTTTTTGACTTTCGCTCTAGTGTTTTTACCTTTGAAAACATCATATATATACCCTATCTCTCTCCTCCCCCTTCTTAGGATTAGAAGTCCCCAGGACTGATAGGTTGGGACGAGTATTAATATGCAATAAGTAAATGATACCAACACGTTTAAATACCTTAACGAGGTGGGAAGGGTAGAATATGGAGATGATGACAATACGATAATATCATAAGCGATCTCTCTTTGGGAATATGTGCGGGATATTGCATCGAATGATCCATATTATAGTTAAACCTAGGACCCTTCTTTTCATTTGCTTTATTTAAATACTTTCTTCTAGTAATGCTTTTCAAACTAGTCCTCTTTTATTTCAAACTTATGTCCCTTTTTTTAGCTTTTGAGTTATGTGAATACACGTGCACTTTATTTGTCTACTTGCGTCATCTTCTGTTAAAGTCACAATTAGCACGGCTGGGAACCACATTTGTGGATCTTGAGGCGTGCCTAACTCCTTCCCCTCGAGATAATCTCAAGCCCTTAGCCGAACTTTGGTTTTCTTTCAAAATACTCCTCTTATCTTTAAAAGTGTCCTAATGCATTATAATCATTAGGTGTCGACTCTTCAAATTCCATAACCCAATTCCCCAACGAGAATGAGAGTTGTTTTTCCCTTAATGTCGTAAAATCTGATTTCGCCTTTGAAAAAGGGGGCATCGAAAATGGGTCGAGGCCGTACTCCCTCAGATAGTGGGGGTTCTCACATGGCCGTCCTTCTGGGAAAGACACGGACATAAGCCCGCTTCGGATGAGTGTTTGAGTTATTGCATCGTTCATGTTCAGTCATGCTGATTTTCTCTCCTTTTAATTATTTTCTTTTGTTGATCAGGGGTGGTGCGCCGTGTGAGGGCTCCTCAAATTGCTTTTTGTAGGCCTAGTGCGACTGCTCAGCTGGCTATGGGGTCAATGCCACGTCCATTTCTGAGGGCGACTTTAGTTGAGTCGTCGGCGGCCCATTCCCAGCACGGTATACATCTCGGGTCGAGGCATTTTCGGGGGTTGTTCACCCCAGGGCAAAATCATCTTTGAACAAGGAGGAGAAGGATAGGCCATTGGTTAGCGGTATGGTCTCCTTCACGCCTACTGCATAGGTGATACATTTGGACTCCCCGTCGTCAGATACGTAGGGGAATAAGGTGGTTGTGCCTGCCCTTGAGGGCGAAAACACAATAGGGGTTGCCCCCGTCGCCTCAGGCCATAATAAAACTATCGCTTCGGCGGCTCAATCATCTGCCCCAGCTGTTGAGGGGGAAGATGGTTCCTCAAGAGCTACTTTGGTCAGAGAAGTGAGTGTCAACCCATTGGCGGGGGAGGGATCCTCGACCTCTCGGCTGGTTCAGGAGGAAAGGGACGTCGCTGGAGGGGAATTTGACTCCGAATCTGACTTGGATCCTGACGACGTCTGCATGCTCCAGGAAAGGGTTTTTGTAGAGTTAGTTTTATTCTGCTTTGATTTTTGTTGCCGTTTGGCTAATTTTTCTTTGTTCGCCGGCCTTGGCCGTATGTAAGCGGGGTGGCACGTTGTAAATAAAGTTGTAGATATATATATTCAATTTTATGTTCCTTTTCTTGTTTCCAAGTTTTCTTTTTGCACTCGTTCAGGGGGGCTTCGCCTTTAGAATTTTTCTGGTTGGCATGTTGACCCCCCTACGACTTTAGTCGTGATAATGTCGATGGCCTTGGCCATGATGACATTGATGGTCTTGGCCCGTTGGATGACTCCGACTGTTATAAGGTCGTTTGCTTGCCCTAGTCAAAAGCTAGGTGGGCTGCTAGCGTCGATGGCCTTGGCCGTGATTGATCGCTTTTTTCTAATCATTTTCCTTTACTCGGTATGAGTAAGTTGTAGCCGTTATTTGGAGAGGGTGGCGTATAACCTTAGTCCCAGTTCGGGCGTAGGTGAGTTACTGGTCGTGGCCTTGCAATTTGACTGGGGCCTAACTTATCGCTGCCTGAATCTTAGTTCGAGTTAGGCGTACTTACTTGATTGGCGAGGGTACTTAACTTATCCCTTCGTTCGTTGAGGAACAAGCCTTGCAGTGTCCAATGGTGAGGGCGCTTGGCCTGAGTCTTAGTTCAAACGGTGTTGAAACCCTTGCCATTTTTTATGGCGAAAGCACATAGTCTGAGTCCCAGTTCAATTCATAGTTGAACTTTTGGGCAATGGCACATAGCCTGAGTTGTTGTTCAACCGTAGTTGACCCTTTGCAATTTTTGATAGCGAAGGCGCATAGTCTGAGTCACAGTTCAACTCATAGTTGAACTTTTGGGTGAGGGCACATAGCATGAGTTGTTGTTTAACAATAGTTGAACCTTTGCAATTTTTGATGGCGAAGGTGCATAGCCTGAGTCCCATTTCAACTCATAGTTGAACTTTTGGGCGAGGGCACGTAGCCTGAGTTTTTGTTCAACCGTAGTTGAACCTTTGCAATTTTTGATGGCGAAGGCGTATAGTCTGAGTCCCAGTTCAGCTCGTAGTTGAACTTTTGGGCGAGGGCACGTAGCTTGAGTTGTTGTTCAGCCGTAGTTGAACCTTTGCAAGTTTTGATGGCAAAGGCACATAGCTTGAGTCCCAGTTCAACTCATAGTTGAACTTTTGGGCGATGGTACGTAGCCTGGGTTGTTGTTCAACCATAGTTGAACCTTTGAAATTTTTGATAGCGAAGGCGCATATCTTGAGTCATAATTCAGCTCATAGTTGAACTTTTGGGCGAGGGCACGTAGCCTGAGTTGTTATTCAACCGTAGTTGAACCTTTGCAATTTTCGCGCGACCCATCGTGTGTAGGGTGTCGGGGGTTAGGTTTTTGTTTGAGATCTTGTACGATTTGTGCTTAGTATTCTTGACTAGTTTGTAGAGGTCACTCCATTATAGATCTTGGTTTGAGAAGCCTTCGTGCCACTTTCCAGCAGGGTCCCGTATCTAGAGGATGAGGGTATCTTGCACGTGCTCTCCCCGTAGGGGGGAGGTATCTACTTCTTCTTCTTCTTCTTCTTTCGCTTTCTTTGAGAATGGGGGGATCGGGGCTTCGGGCTCCTACCGGAGCTTTCGAGTTCCCTTCATCCGCTTTGCTATTTTGGCTCATTCGAGCTGGGCTGCATTCCCTTTTGGGTGTTTTCTTTCTCTTTTTTTTTGGTCTAAGGATGAACGACGCGATTCTTCTATGAAATCCCCACAGACGGCGCCAAATTATTTAGCTTAAAGTTATCATCCACTTTGCAAGCATAAAACAATCAAAATAAATTGGGGGCCAATTATAGGAGATCGCAATAAATCAAAATACCAAGTAAGAAAAACAAGAAGCAAGCTTTTTGTATCAAGAAGTCATAGATGGAGAGCTTTTTATTGATAATATTTATTGGTCTACCTCTCCTTGGAGAGGTACAGAACCTTATAATGATGTTCTCTTTCTTTGTCAGAAGTAGTGGAGAAGAAGAATAAATAGCCCCCCCCCCCCACTTAGGGTTCTTTCTCTTAGTATTTATAGACGTGAATCTTGTCAACTGGCGTTAGGCAGTCGTGGTCATGTCGAGGGGAAGCCCGTCGATAGTGAGTAGGCCGTGGCCATGTTGAATAAGCCGAGTGATCTTTGAGTGCGTATTATTAACGAATGGTTGTGCCATTTGTTAACCCAAATATGCTTAAGAGCGAACTAACCTCGTTGATTATCACGAGTCAGATTTTGGTCCATACACAGTCAACATGATTTACCCCATTATTTTATGATAACGGCTCTCAAATCCCAAATCTTTATGTCGCACCATTGAATAAATAAATAAAAACTAATCACTTGAGTACATATGTATCTGACGTTACCAGAGATGTTCGATTCCTTCCTCTATGATCCCTGCGTTCTCTTTCTTTGTTATGAAGTGGATGTGGATTTGGAGCCCAAGTCCATTGAAGGAACAGGATCAAAGAGCTACCTTCCTGGAGCTGCCTCCTTATTTAGATTGTTAGTTCACCAATTCAAACTCAGATCAGTTGGCAAGTGGATTTTGTGCTTGGGTACAAACTACAAACTAGAAATTCGATCTATCTAAGGTGGATTAGTTGTTTATTTTCAAAAGAGAATTTGATTAGAAAATCTGTAACAGTGTGATACCGCAAAGATCCATGAGAAAGTCCCAAACTTTTCTTGGCAGTAAATAAAGCCTACTAACATTTATCCTTAACCCCAAATACTCTTGCAGAGAAAGTAGAATGCATGGCACAAAAATCAGATTAACCGCAGTGTTAGAATATACTATAAGCCATGCGTATTGTTATAGTATTCTTTATGAACAATTATTTATTTACTTGTTTAAATTAAATAAAGTTTTATTTTAAATAGATCATGTGTTGGTTTGGGCGTCCATTGCTTACATGGTAGATGATTTAGTGTATAGAGTATAGCTTATACACGGAAGATTAAATCATCGGTTCTTGTAAGACATAAAGGTTAAGGTTCACAATCTAATGATGGAATTGGGCAAATCATCGGAAGGATTGTCGCACAAGATTAAATATAATTTATCTTGATTATGGGAATGGTTTACTTCCAACTTCTTGTGCTAATACATTTTGTATGTATTGAACGGATCAAATAGAGATGAGTATTTTATACTGACTTTGTAAAATAATTTTTCTAGTCCATTTAATGTACTTATACTCTTAATCCTGATATAATTATTATTAGATGTGTATGTCACTTGTTGTTTTGATTTATTAAAAGGCGAGATTCTTTCGCGAGTCAATAAGCCTGGAAAATTGGATAACATTGATATACATTAGCGAAATAATAATTAGTTGATGGAATCCATGTCTCGATTTTGAGATTGATGATACTCCTTTATGAAAGCTTATAAGTTTTCATGTGTAAACCCGGACGGTGGATTTTGTATCCGACACATGAAATAAGTTAAGTGTAAGTCGAAAGGAAGTAATCGATAAATTAAATAGTCAGTAATTTAATTTGATTTATTAGTATCTGAATCTTAACATGTGGAGTTAAATAAGGTTTTATTGAAGAATTTCGAAATTGAACAAAGGAGTGCAATTACGAATTTTTAGTCGAATAATTCGTAATTTATTATGATGAAAATTAATTTCAAAATTTCAAAATTAATATCATAATAGGAAGCCTTGTTAATTAAATTTTGTGGTCCCTACTGTGCCTAAATAATAGGAAATAGTGGAAACTATTACTGAGTGGGAAAGAAAATGTGGAAACCGGCCCTTAGTGGGAGAAGGAAACCCAACAGTTTGGCCTAAAAAAACGCAGCTATATATATACATAAAGGGGCTGGACGTTTTTGACAAAATTTCTGACTACGGTTTCTACTAGAATTTTGCCCACCCAAAATTCTCTATTTTCGATTATTATTTGGGTAACATAGTAGAAGACTGTGGAAAGCTGCTGGTGCTTTTTCAATAGAGGAACTGGAGAACGACATAGATTTGTTGTGTTTACGCTTCAAGAGGTAATCCTAAAATCTCCATACGTGCTAGTTGTTTAGATTACACGTGAATAAGATTCTGTTACTGCTTCCGCTGTGGTATATATTCAATCAATTGGTATCAGATCCTAGTCACGTCTAATTAAATAATTAGACTAAACCATAAGGATAAATATCATGTTCTATATGCAAGTTTTGCATTACATGCAAAGTTTGTTTTTCTGAAAACCTGCACTATTTTTGGTATGCTTATCTGTTATGGGTAATATAGATTATTCTAAAAACTTGATGTATTATTTTAATATTGGTGATTTGAGTTAGAATAATCTGAAAGTTGAATTTTATCATGTAAACGGAAAAGCAAGTTTTGCCGAATTAGGGCAGAAAACCGGAGGTCAAAAAGTTAACGAACTCCGATTGACCTGAAATTTGGTAGGTCCATGCGAAACAGCCCAGTGAGCAATACACATGGATAGAATCATGACTGAAGCCGTTTTTTGGGCTTTTGGGTCGTTTAGATGGTGTTTTTGCTATTTTTCTAAAATTCTGAAATTTTTTTTAGGTGTTTTTAATTCCAATAATTATGGGGATCAATTCCCTTGGTCCCCGGGCTTAAAAATTAGTGATATAATATTCTTACACGTTGACTTAGGTCTTCTTCCATATCAGATAAAAATATTATGAATAATCACTATGTTATACTAGTCATTGATTATTTGTATTTACTCTCCATCTGAGTATGCATGTTGGTTCAATGGAACTAATATATGTTGAATGTTGATATTCACTTGGCTTAAATTAACAGTTTACTCTCCATCTGAGTATGACCTGTTAAAGTTTCTGGAGTGAAAATCTGCCATTATATATGTATATTGCAAGAATAGCTTCTTTCCCATCGAAATTTGTTGTTCAAGGTGCATAGATATAATGTGTTTTGAATTTTAATGTTCATAATACAAACTGATTTGATATATTTAAATATTTAATGTCTCCCAGATTGACAATGGCTATGTTCAATCCCCTTACTTCCATTCTTACCCAAAACAAACTTGAGGGTCCAAATTATGTTGATTGGAAACGAAATTTGGATATTGTTCTAATTGCTGAAGAGTACAAACTTGTGCTCGATGAGGTGTGTCCAGAAAAACCTGGAGATGATGCCACAGATGATGAAAAAAGGCTTACCAGAAATGGATTAAGGCTGATGAGATGGTGCGGTGTTACATTTTGGCATCCATGTCGAATGTTCTGCAACATCAGCATCAGCCGATGGAGTCTGCTTATGACTTTCTGGAAAATCTCAAAGAAATGCTCGGAGATCAGCATCGTGCGGCTAAGCAGACTGCCATGAAAGCCCTTCTAAATACCAAAATGGTTGAAGGTTCATCGGAAAGGGACCATGTTTTGAAGATGATGAGTCTTCTGAATGAACTGGAGGTCCTTGGAGGTAACATTGATAAGGAAACGTAGGTTGAAATGATCCTGCAAACTTTGCCTGACATCTTTCAGCATTTTCGCCTGAATTATAACATGAACAAAATGGATTTGTCCCTTGCAAAATTGCTGAATGAGCTGCAGTCGGCAGAGACTATTATCAAGTCCCAAGCTCCTCCCGTGGCATTGAATTTTGAGGTAGGTTCTTCTTCTAGGCCGAGAGGCGGGCAGAAAAATAAAAAGGCTCAAAAACCCTCTGTTGGTGGCGCGACTACTGGTGTGAAAAAGGCTAAGGGCAAGTGTTATCACTGCAAGGAGCCCGGGCATCATAAGAAGCAGTTTCCAACTTATTTGGCCAAGCTGAAAAACAAACCAGGTGACCTACATCTACTTGTCGTTGAAATATTTTTAGTGGTTGTTTCTACCATGTCATGGTGTGTAGATTCGGGAGCAACTAATCATATTTGCACTTATTTGCAGGGGTTTTAGGTAACGCGGAGGCTACGTAGAGGAGAAATCAATGTTTATCAAGCAGACGGTTCAACAGCCCCAACTTTAGCATTAGGAAATATTGGTATTTCGTTTGGTAGTGGTAGAGTTTTAGCTTTAAAAGACACATTATATGTACCTTCCGTTAGAAGGAATTTAATTTCGGTTTCTAGCGCTATGAGAGATGGTTATGATTTTAATTGTCATGACGTTGATAAATGTGTTATTACTCACAATAAGCATTATCTCTCTTCGGCTACATTGATTAATGGTCTTTTTATTGTTGACTCTATTCCTAAACTGTTACCACCTAAAGAACTGAATAATATTGACTTACCAAGTAATAGAAAACGTTCTTCTGAATTGAGTGAAACATATTTATGGCACTTGCGCTTCGGTCATATAAATCTAAACAGAATTTCCAAGTTGGTCAGGGATGGACCTTTAAGTTCATTGAAAGTGGAGGCACTACCAACTTGTGAATCTTTTTTAGAAGGAAAAATGACAAAACGAAATTTCCCCTCAAAAGGAAATCTGGCAAGTGATAAATTAGAGTTAATTCATTCTGATTTGTGTGGTCCAATGAATGTCCAAGAAAGAGGTGGTTTTGAGTATTTTGTGACTTTCACAGATGATTACTCAAAATATGGATATATTTATTTGTTGCGTCGAAAGTCTGAATATTTTGAAAAGTTCAAAGAATTCAAGACTGAGACTTAAAAGCGGCATAATAAACATATCAAAACATTACGATCTGATCGTGGTGGGGAGTACCTCTCTATGGACTTCATTGGTTATTTATCAGAATGTGGAATTACATCTCAATTATCTGCACCTGGAACTCCACAACAAAATGGTGTAGCTGAAAGAAGAAATAGGAATCTTATGGAAATAGTTAGATCAATGATGAGTTATTCCAATTTTCCTTCGTCTTTTTGGGGACATGCCTTAGAAACTTCAAATTACGTTTTGAACTTAGTTCCTTCAAAGTCAGTACCCTTGACCCCTACAGAATTGTGGACTGGGCGCAAGCCTAGTCTGCGGCATATTCGAGTTTGGGGTGGTCCAGCACATATGCTAAAGGGGAAAAAGGATAAATTGGAGGCAAGAACGGATGTATGCGTGTTTATAGGTTATCCAAAAGGGACGAAAGGTGGTTTAATCTATTTTCCTAAAGAGAAAAAGGTAATTGTTAGCACAAATGCCAAGTTTCTAGAAGAGGACTATTTGATGAACCATGTTCCTAGAAGTAAACTTGTTTTACAGGAATGGAAACTCAGTCATATGAAAATCAAAACGACCATATCCAAACCCTTGAAGTCGATTTTTACATACCATTGCACCTTAGTAGTGGGAGAAATGTCAATAGACTTAATGTCCCACAAGAACAAGTGCCCGAAGTCATACTACCACAAAGTAGTGGGAGTCATGTTGAGCAGACTGCACAACAGGGAGAAGTCGTTGATATCCCTGTGGATAGCATGGAGACTCGGGTTCCTGATAATGTTGTGGTTCAACCACAAAATCAAAGTGATATAGTTGCAACTGATGTATTGCGTAGTGGGAGAGAAATAAGACAGCCAGTTCGTTATACGCTCTTGGGAGAATCATATGATAGAATTCTTGAGGAGCCTATCTCCGAACCTGTCAATTACAACCAAGCACTACATGATAAGGATGCCGATAAGTGGGTTGCTGCTATGAAATCAGAGATGGAGTCTATGTACTCTAATCAGGTATGGGAGCTTGTAGAACCAGGTGATGGGTTTAAACCCATTGGATGCAACTGGATTTATAAGAAAAGAGAGGTGTAGACGAAAAAGTACAAACTTTTAAAGCAAGGCTTGTAGCGAAAGGGCTTACTCAGAAAGAAGGGATCGACTATGAGGAAACCTCCTCGCCGTAGCCATGCTTAAGTCTATAAGGATTCTCTTATCTATTGCTACTCATTATGATTATGAGATTTGGCAAATGGATGTCAATACAGCTTTCCTTAATGGAAGTTTTGATGAGTGCATCTATATGATGCAACCAGACGGTTTTATGGAAAGTGGCAAAGAGCACATGTTGTGTAAGCTTAAAAGGTCCATTTATGGACTAAAACAGGCATCTAGGGCATGAAACACTTGTTTTGGTAAGGCGATTAAAACTTTTGGTTTTGATCAGTGCCTTAACGAATCTTGTGTATATAAAAAGTGGGATGGGGACAAAGTGGCATTTTTTATCTTATATGTAGATGACATACTGGTCATAGAAAATAATGTGTGCATGTTGAATTCAGTTAAGCAATGGTTGTCCACACATTTTGATATGAAAGATTTGGGAGAAGCGGCTCATATCCTTGGGATCAAACTCTTGCGAGGTCGCAAGAAAAAGGATATTAGGCTTGTCCCAAGGTCTTTATATTGATACAATACTCTCCAGGTTTAGCATGCATGATTCCAAGAAATGATTTCTTCCTTTCAGACATGGAATTTCTCTATCTAAAGATCAGTCTCCTAAGACTGATGAAGAGATAGAAAAGATGAAGGTGGTCCCTTATGCATCAGCTGTGGGGAGCCTCATGTATGCTATGTTATGCACTAGGCATGATATCTACTTTGTCGTTGGCATTAGTAGCAGACTTCAGTCTAATCCTGGGAAAGAGCATTGGACGGCGGTTAAACATATAATCAAGTACCTGAAAAGGACTAGAGATTACATGTTAATCTACCATTCGGACGACCTCATACCTATTGGGTATACTGATTCGGATTTCCAATCAGACAGAGATTCTAGAAAGTCCACCTCAGGTAATGTGTTTACTCTTGGAGGTGGAGCCATAAGTTGGAGGAGTATCAAGCAAACTTGTGTTGCTGATTCCACCATGGAAGCCGAATATGTGGCAGCCTCTGAGGCAGCCAAAGAGGTAGTTTGGCTTGGTAACTTTCTGAGAGAGTTGGGTGTTGTTCCCTCGATTCAAGCTTCAATTACACTTTACTGTGATAATAGTGATGCGTTGCAAATTCAAAGGAGCCACGAAGCCATAAGAGGGAAAAGCACATTGAGCGCAAATATCATTTAATTCGTGATATAGTGCAGAGAGGGGATGTAGTGATAATTGAAACTCTAGAGTATTGGCTCGAGCGTAAATGTCATTTAATTCGTGAGCGTAAGTATGATTCTTATGAACATTAAGAAGCGTTGACTACAATTGTACAATAAATTATGAAAGTATAAGTGATAATTGAAACTCTAGAGTATTGGCTCGAGTTTTGAAGTGAGTTGTGAAGTAAAAGTGGAAAAGAGAAGAGTTAATTACGTTTTTCCCTTGCCAGGATATTGTTGAGTTGTGGTTCATTGTGTTAGGTGTTGTAATAGGTTTTTTTATAAGTGAAGTAGTTAGATGTGGTGATGAATTTGGTTATAGCTGAGGAAGTTTGGTGTTATAACAAGTTTACATTTACCCGGGGTAGTTAGGGGTTGTAATTAGTCTAGATATAATTGAGGTAATTAGGTGTTGTAACAAGTTTGATAATAGATGTTTCTCCCATGTCGAAATAAATTGAATTATCTTGTTTTATTACCGGGATGTTTGATTTTGATATTATTGTTTCCCTTGCCAGAAAGTTATTACATTAGTTTGTTCCCTTACCGGAATTATATTATATATTGTGTTGGAAGAAATGGGAGCGAGTGGTACGCCTACCACAAGATATATTGGAATGGCAGCGGGTGGTACGCCTAACACAAGATATTGAAATGGGAGCGGGTGGTACGCCTACCACACGTGATATTGAAATGGGAGCAGGTAGTACGCCTACCACAAAATATTGAAATGGGAGCGGGTGGTACACCTACCACGAGATATTGAAAAATGGGATCGGGTTGCACGCCTGCAACGAGATGTACATTAAAAGTGAAAGTTGTTTTATCTATTCTTATCTGGGTTAGTAGATTTGTAGTTGGTTCCATTGTCAGTTTTGAGAATCCTGTTTATTTTGCTATCCCCGGAGCGTGTTTTCCCTCCCCCATTTTACTTATTTATTTCCTATTATTTCTTTCCTCGTATATTATATAATTGCAAATGTTTTTCTGAAGTTTTGTCCTAGCCTCATCACTACCTCGCCGGTATTAGTCCAGACACGTACCAACACATAGGATCGGTTGTGATGATACTACACTCTGTGCTCTTTTGCACAGATCCAGGTGTTGGAGCAGCAGCAGTAGTCTTGCAGGCGTCCGCAAGACCAGTGTCTCTTCTATCCTTATTTATGTTTTGTTTACTCTTGTATTCGAGACAAACAATGTTACTCTCTTTCAAACGATTGTATGTAGTGAATCTTATTAGTTCGTGAATGTTGTGACATCAGTTCTGGGTAGAGGCATATGTGGATCTTCCTTATTATGTAGGTTTATTTCGTTTAAGTATTCTGCTAAATTTCGAATTCCGCTATTGTTTAAACATTTATTTCCTGCTAAATTAATTGGTAAAAGTGGATATAAAATAAAGGTACTTATGGATTCTAAATGTGTGGCTTACCTAGCTTCTACGAGTAGGCGCAATCACGACTCCCGAAGGTGGGAAATCCCGGTTGTGATAGATTTATATCATTCAGACTTTCAGTATATCAGCATGTGTTAGTTTATCTTCCGCATTCAGTACGTTATGGTATCACATGTTGATTCAACCAGCCAGTTGGTTCACTCGGTCATATTTAGTCAGGCATCGAATATCGTGTTACGTCCAGGCCTAGGTTCGGGGCGTGACAGTATTCTCCACGGGTTGCGCAGATGCTATATAATATATTATGATAATAAAAAGAGAGGCAAATACACTATATTACACCTATTCGAGGTCAAGGTCGATATTTTCAGGGTCATGTCTGGCCTTGATCCAGAAGGAGATTGGCTGGGACGGGGAGCTCGGGCCCTCGAGAATCCGCGTACCGCCACGGGAGAGCATTCCTTGGAGAAACAAGCCAGAAAAGCCCCGTAGCTATAGCTATCCAAGAGTGAAAGTGAAATTCAAGCAGGCGCGGATGCCATCGAATGGGCTCTTTGCCACAGAATGTGATGTCTTAGAATCTCCTTCCTTGAAAGCTTCCGTTTTTCAGTTCAGAATCCGATGTGAGGAAAAGAATCCTAGGTCAAGGCAGTAGCACGGTACGGGATCAGTCGAAGCCAAGTGACAACATAATAAGAAGGCACTTGGCTATTTTTGGATAAAGTTAGTTAGGGTAGATAATAATTAATTTTTTTAAAAAAAAAACTAAATTGTGCAATATGTGGTGCTAATAATTAGTTACTTTTTTCGAATTTGAATATATTCATACAAGAAACGTCGAATTTAAATTTGAAACAATTACAAGAAGCATAGTAAAGAATATAGAATTCAAAACTTTATATTTAAAATAAAATAGAAGAAAAATCTAATTGCGGATTCCATATAATGTAAAAAAAATCCTAAAATATTGATACATTATACAAAATAGTAAAGAACATATTTTGTGGAAGAAAGTAAAGAACATATTTTGTGGAAGAAGTAAAAAATGTATAAAATTAAAACATTATTTCATATAATATAGAAAGAAAATAATATACGTATAGTACTAAGTGTTTTCCATAATATAAGTAAAAGTATAAGACTTATAATTAGAATTATGATAACAAAATCGTAGATACACATATAACTGGAATCATAATCTATTTTATATATAATAGGAGAGGTAAAGTAATATCATGATGACAAGTGGCATAATATTAAATTGACATATATAAATTTTTTAGACAATTTTCCAACTTTATTGGAGTACCAAATTTATTTAAAATCACAATTGGAATAACCGCAATAGTTGAAGTTTAAAATTAATTTTAACTAGAAAATAGGCATACACAAAAAAAATTAACCTGCGAATTCAAATTCAAACCATTTACTAATTAAAACTCTTCTTTTTCACTTCTCGCATTTCTTTATTTAAAATCACAATTGGCATAACCACAATAATTGAAGTTTAAAATTATTTTAAACTAGAAAATAGGTACGATTACACAAAAAAAAAAGCCTTAACCTACAAATTCAAATTCAAACGGTTCTCTAATTGAAACTATTCGCTCCTTTAATTATTTGATAATTGTTCTCTCTTTTTTTTTTGTTTCTCTTTTTGCAGATTTTCATAAATTTCGATCATGAGATTTTTGGTACCAAGTGCAGGTTATTATGCATAATTGTGTCACGACCCAAAATTCACTAAGGATCATGGTGGCGCCGAACACCGCTGTCAGGCAAGCCAACTAAAAATACTTAATTAAATTTTAATTTTAGTGTTTGTTGGAATTATTTTCCTTATATATTTAAATAATAAATAATAAAATTTACAGAAATGACCATAGAGTCTTTAGCAATTTAATGTAGAATAATCCAAACTTATTCCAGAATTCCGTGTCACAAGTGCACGAGCAATTACTAAGGAATTGAATAAAGTACAATAAATGTCTGGAATACAATTGGACAGAAATGAAAATACAATACTCTGAAGGAGACTCTGCAAACTGCGATCGTCTCGATAAATGCGACTCACCTAAGTTTTCGTATCAACCATGCCGCTATGCCACTAAGCCGCTAGCCACACATGAACCTATGCAACAAAAATGCACATCAAGTGTAGTATGAGTACGAAAACGATGTGTACTCACTAAGTATCTCGACTAATCTCGAAGAAGTAGAGATGAGAGGTCGACCTCGACACCTACTAGCGATCCATTAATAATATAATAAAAATATGAGGAAATCATGGATTTATATGCCAGTTATAACTCACAAAGCCGGAAAATAGGTAAACACCATTAGCAAATAATAAAGACTTTTCATGATTTACTTTTTATTGTCTTTATCAATTTATATCAGGCCATGAAAGGCAATATCAACATTTAAAACTCTCAGGCAAGTAATAAGCATGCGCAAATCATGTTGAGGTCGTACGGCCCACTCCAACAGAAATGTAAATTGTGTATTGTCGAGGGCCGAACGGCGAACCATAAATACATTTATTTAATCTACCAAGGCATTCCACTCGCTCCAAAAATAAACTCACACAGACAACTAAAAGTCCACACGGAGAAATTCTCCAAAGAAAGCCAGTCCTCTTTTAACCATTTAAGAAAAATAAAGTTTAATCGGTTTAGAAATTCATTTACTAACTCAATATGATTTAAGCAATTCAAGCTTTCAATAAGTTCACAAATAATCCAAGTATAACATGCTCTTGGGTCCTAAACTACCGGGACAATAGCATAATTTTAGCTACACACTAACTCACATCACATCGTGCGCATGTAGCCTCTACAAGTAGGAGCACATAACCAATTATTTTTCATATGAGGAAAGGAGACTCATATCGCTCCAAAGATCCATGACAGGCATTCCACGCTCCTCCGAAGACTTAAATCGACACAAAATGCGCCAAAACTAGCCAATGATTTTACAAATCCATTAATGTATGCTCAATTACTCATTTCAATCCAATTTATAGCAATTCCTAACCCCGATCGAAAAGTTGACAAAATTGCCCTCAGACCCACGTGCCTGAATCCCGAAATTTCTCCAGGATAACATCTACCCATGAACTCACGAACTCAAATATATAATTTTCTCCTAATTTAATACCTAAAATCATGGTCAAAATCTAAGAATACGAATTTTCTAGGTTTTCCCTCAAACCCCAAATTTTCTACAAATGTCCATGTCCAAATCCGTATATAATCAATGTATTTAACTCAAAACTAGCATGAATTTCTTATCTCATGATGAATGACATAAGCCCCTCCTCAAAAGCTCCATAAATCGCCCAAGACAAGAGAAAAACGGGTGAAGTGAACTCAAACCCCAATTTTAAAAGAACCATTCTGCCTCCAGCACTTCCGCACCTGCGGTCCCTCGACCACTTCTGCGGTTCCGCAGGTGCGGCCCTACTACTGCAGTTGCGGTCATTCCCAGGCCCTCTTTTTTTTGCTTTTGTGCTCCTTATTCCGTAGGTGTGGTCCCGCGGCGACTCAACCGCATCTGTGGTCCCAGCCTTGTCCCTTCTCAAACGCATCTGCACTCGTTTGGCCGCTTCTGCGGCTCCGCACCTGCAGCCAAAACTTCACAGGTGCAGTCATACCAGATGAAAACTGCTTCAGCTCTTCTTCAAACTCCAAATTCGATCTGTTATTCATCCGGAATCCACCCAGGCCACCAAGACCCCAAACAATCATACCAACAAGTCGCAAAAAACATTATGGACTTTCTCGACGCCTCAAATCACATCAAACAACGCTAAAATCATAAATTAACCTCCAATCCAATCTTTATGAACATTAAAATTTCAAACTTCTACTTTCGATGTTTAAACCTATCAAATCATGTCTGATTCTTTGCACATAAGTCTTATTCAACATTACGAACCTACTCCAACTTTTAGAATCAAATTCTGACCCCGATATCAAAAAGCCAACTTCCGATCAAACTTCTCAAAACCTTTAAATTTCTATCTTTAGCCAAATGGCTCCAAAATGACCTACGGACCTCCAAATTCACTTCTGATTGCGCTCCCAACTCCAGAATCACCATACAAACTACTGCCAGACTCGTAACCCCAAACGGACATCGATAACACTAAAATTATCTGCAACCCAAACTTATGATATTTCTTTCAAAATGCTAACTTCCACAATAGGCTCCAAAACGCTCCTGGGTCATCCAAATCTGGACCAAGTCCGAAATCATCGTACGAAACTAATGGAACCTTCAGATCTCGATTTTGAGGCCGTTTACTCAAAAATCCAATCCTAGTTAATTTTTCAACTTTATGCTTCCGAAATGAGAATTTTCTTCGAAATCAACTCTGAACTTCCCGAAATCTAATTCCGACCACCCGTACAAGTCATATTACCTGAAATGAAGTTGTTCATGGCCTAAAACTATTGAATGATGCGCTCGAGCTCAAAATGACCGATCGGTTCATTACATTCTCTCCCACTTAAACATACGTTCGTCCTTGAACTTGGTAAGCACTACACTGAAGCAGTCTGAAATCACTGTTTAACACGTCATGCACCTTCCCGTGCTACCAACCTACCACAACTCAGCTCAGCATATTAGCTCGATCAATTCTGAAGATATTCCCTTTTATTCAAGAAAATAAGCCTTAAAGCCCAATTCCAATATCCAGGATTTTCTGCTAGGACTGTTTCCATCGTACGCTCACCATATCAATAACTACACGTATTACCAAAACACGACTATACCTTAGCTGAATTCATCCCTTGTACCATTTTACTCACATGACCGAAATAACATTCTCTCAGCATAATTGCCGAAATTTCACGAATCTGGTGTTCACCACGCAGCTCATGACATACATAGGTCTTACTCTAACTCTTACAATACCGTCACGGTGGAAGAGATGTGCAGAAATCCATAACCAACTGCCGAATCAACAAATCATCGGGTCTATACTCCTGCCAAGAACCATCACTTCATTCTGAGC
The DNA here is from genome assembly GCA_034376525.1 of Nicotiana benthamiana. NCBI lineage: Eukaryota > Viridiplantae > Streptophyta > Magnoliopsida > Solanales > Solanaceae > Nicotiana > Nicotiana benthamiana. The sequence continues at coordinate 79,882,139 of CM067323.1, forward strand.
CGAATAATGATCTTTGCACCTTAATATACTTCATGTAATTAGATTGCACTGATCCTAACTCCAATGATCTCGTCTCACTCAATAGGAACTACTCAGGAAATTAGACACCTCGGCATGACCAAAAGTATCATATGATGCTACCATGTGCTAATAGGCTACCAATTAGAATGCAATACTAAAAGGAAAACAAACTCTGAAAAGGAATTTCAACTACCCCGCTCGAGAATCATACATGCGAAGCGGGCGCACAACTAATATGAGGTTTCCTCATAAAATAGGAAACAGAAGACATAAAAATAGATATGGGGAATGGTACTGAACATCACACTGTTATGGCGCGTAACCCGATCCAAACAACATAACCATGGCAGCATGCTAACCGATCCACACAACATAACCATGGTGGCGTGCAACCCGATCCACATATAAAACTCACGCAAGGAGATATACGTCGAGCTAATTTGCCCATTACAGCAAGATATCAAATATCGGTCACAAGCACGCTAGGTGCATAATACCATATCCATGGGGAGACACACAACGCTATTAGCTACAAACTCAAGCACAATCTAGGTGTGATATACAATCTGAATCTCAAGGGCCATCCTACTCATATAACATCATATCTACGCGGAACCTCAATACATAAAAAATTCACCAAGACGTCTCACAACTCATACGGCGCAATACATCACTACATGAAACTGCTGACAACGAAATAACACCCCGACTACTCATCCATAAGGAGCGCGTTGCTGAAATGATCACACCTACCTACTATAAAGCCCAATTCACATTAAATCCATCCACCGACCTCAAGTCAATCCTGATCGTACCAAACAAGGCCAATAACCTTTCAAAGGTCCATACTAACTTCCCTTTTCTCATGACACACAAGAACAACCGTCATAACCGGAGTAATAATCCATAGTCTACAACTCAATAAGCCATGTGCCCTCCAGGGATCAATTCTCATATTGCCAATATCACTACAATCTTCTTACTTGGTTTAAATCTTTAACCAATCAAGTGACTACATGCCACACTTATACAATCCTCCTGCGGGATATGCTCCAACCACTTATCATAACAATTAGCAGATCTGTGCATCCATACCACCGGCCGCACTAATACTGAAAAGCGATCAAGAATCCTGAACCAGGATGCAAAGCATTTTTCACAAAAGACCGATCCCAGGTGATGCCGAAGACAATACCAACTCACTTTAAACATCGGAACTCCTTTCCTGCTCATCCGAGATCGTGACATCCTTGTCAAAACCAAACCGCAACCTTGATCTTCACTTCCAATTCCACACTACTCATGGTACCCAACTTGCCAATATACGATAGAACACGATTTTTATCATAACTCCAAAACCACTAATAGACTGACACTTCATCATATAAAAACTTTTCACTTAACTCAGTTCAGGAGAACTATAGCAACACGCACGCGAATTCTCATAGCCGTAGAATATGCAAATCTCTAAGTAAGGGTCTAAGCCACCATAGCCCTTCTGGGATCCACCTACACACAACAAGCCATAACAGTAGAATACTTCAGAATAACATCAATTACAGCGGCTGACAGGCTTCACATGTACCGCCACAAATCACTTGCATAGCTGGATCACGCTAAAGTAACTGATCACTACCACTAATATGCCAATTCAACTATGGATAACAAATCTATCTTCTTCCAATTTATCCTTGATTGCCATAGAAATAATAACAACTCCATTCAACACTTACCACACTCTATCCGCACTCATCCCGAGTGACCCTGAATCATGAGACCATGCTGCCTCAAATTCCATGAACTATTTACCTCTCAAGTGTTGCACTGCCAGCCAACACATCATAGAACATTTTGGGCCTCTTCTCATAAGGTGCCACCAAGATTGATTCTTAGCCGTACCTATAGGCTCGAAATCATTAGGCATCACACTTTAACTTTTGAATTCACTAGGACCGTTGTTGAGAGCCGCCCGCTCTTACTTGGCCCTGAATACAATCAACTCCATGAATCTAATAGCACAGGAATACCCTCTCGATGAAGCACCCGGCATAATCACTTTCCTTGAAACCCGTATATATACAATGCATAAATCATGAATCCTTCCCCAAGTCTTAACATGAGCCAATATGGCCAACCATAGCACACCTTTAACCATTTCTTGCCTAAATTACCACTTATGTTCTTTTCCCGCAGCTAAAATAACCCATAAACATGCTAATAACCAGAAACCTCACAAGTAGTTAACCATGTAGCCCAACCATAGGCGGTGGGACTCTCCCACTTAGTTTGAAGCCACTATTACACAACTCTGGAACTCACCAAAATTCTTTATCTCTTATTGACATAACCTTGCGCAATCAACCGCCTAAATTCTCGGTACCTTTCTGTAAAACAACCTTTTTGAACTCTGAAAAATCAACCACATTCGCGCTACCGATCACTCTGCGAATAACCAATAGAATTCTTCGTAGAAGCTTCACCAACCCCGCGATTGCCGATCTGCTCATTGGAGACAACCCACCTGAGTAAATCACTCTTCGACATCTTCCAATGCTACTACACGGGGTACCATCACTACGACATTAATAATCCATCCTGAGTTCGAGCTCAATCTCTAGCGACACGAGTCCATTCACCCATGGACATCAATTAGATTTGCGGCAACATCATTCCAATTCAAAGTTATATTGTATCCTTTTTCTTTCCCAGTAGCTCCTTCTCGTTATATCAAACCTCCTGCCGCATAATAGCCCATGCTCAAAATTAAATTCGTAGACCCCAATCACCAAATCACTAAAATTCCCAAATCGTTCCAACTTCCCTTAAGTGTGTAGCCATCATACCACCAAGTCCATATGCAACACCGCTCTCTCCCACTTTGGAAAACTCTCTTCCTTAATTAACTTCTCGGCCTTTGCTTCTTATACCTGGACTTATAGAAATCTTAGTCACTGCTTGACACTTCCCACATGTCTTTTCTCATCCATTGCTACTCAGTTCTTGCCGTAAATAAAATCTATCTTCGTAGCACTTGAAGCCACGATCGCTACTAACCTTAGACCATTCTGAAGATCATCTTTCTCGAGCCGTCAACATTTGAAACACCGACTCCATCCTGAACCACCACACCACGCGATCTCTGAAAGTCGATTCTTCAATATTTCCTCGCAATATCCTTCTCCAAAGGGGAACTGCGGAAGATCATAACACCGGCGAATTTACTACATTCAGTAAGGACAATGACACCTCATCATATGAAAAAACTACATCACGTTTGCAAATATCGAGTCTCGATATCTCATCAACCCGAACCCGAGCATTCTCAGCCTGATTGCCTCCCCTCTTCGGGAAAGAAACACTGAATCTATAGATCATGCACTAATTAAACCTCCCTTCAAGTCATTCACTATCTCGACACGTAGGCAAACGTCCTACCATCATATCAGTACTGCGGAATAAATGTTCATAAGCATCATGACAACTTGTGCATAGCCTCAAAGCTCTCAGAAATACCGCTACTGAGCTGAAACAACAGAATATCCTTCCACAAGATGATGATAATAGTCCAATCAACTATACCGCGAGAAAGACCCCGCACCACACCTGTAGTACCATTACAATTCTTCATTTCTCGATTTACAACAAGTGATTCATGTCGTGTAAGATTGAGTAGGAAGGAAACAAGAATATAAAACTCAAGGAGATCAAATCACACGATGAGGAATCAAGAAGGGAAGTACTCTTAACAGACCTGCAGCCTCCCGGAGATAAGTACAGATCTCCGTACCGATCCGCGAGACTTTACTAGACTTGCTCATGACTCGTGAGACCAAAGAGAACCTAATGCTAAGATACCATGTTGTCACGGCCCAAAATCCACTAAGGATCATGGTGGCGTCGGACACCGCTGTCAGGCAAGCCAACCAAAAATACTTAATTAAATTCCAATTTTAGTGTTTGTTTAAATTATTTTCCTTATACATTTAAAAAATAAATAATGAAATTTATAGAAATGACCATAGAGTCTTTAGCAATTTAATGTAGAATAATCCAAACTTATTCAAGAACCCGGTGCCACAAGTGCATGAGTAATTGATAAGGAATCAAATAAAGTACAATAACTGTCCGGAATACAAGTAGAGAGAAATGAAAATACAATACAATACTCTAAAAGATACTCTGCTGACTGCGATCATCTCGATAAATGCGAGTTACCTAAGTCTTCGTATCAACCATGCCGCTATTCAACCAAGCTTCTAGCCACACATGAACATGTGCAATAAAAATGCACAGCAAGTGTAGTATGAGTACAAAAACAACGAGTACTCAGCAAGTATCCCACCTAATCTCGAAGAAGTAGAGACGAGAGGTCGACTTCGACACTTGCTAGATGTCCAATAATAATATAATAAAAATATGAGGAAATCATGAATTTATATAGCAGTTATAACTCACAAAGTCGGAAAACAGGTAAACACCTTCAGCAAATAATAACGGATTTCCAAGATTTACTTTTTATTGTCTTTATCAATTTATATCGGGCCATGAAAAACAATATCAACATTTAAAACTCTCTGGCAAGCAATATAAGCATGCACATATCATGCCTAGGTCGTACGACCCGCTCCAACAGAAATTTAAAATGGGCACTATCGAGGGTCGAATGGCGCGAACCATAAATGCATCTATTTAATGTGCCGAGGCATTGGACCTGCTCTAAAAATAAACACACACAGACAAACAACCAAGAAGTCCACGCGGAGAAATTCTCCAAAATAGACAATCCTCTTTTAACCATTTAAGAAAAATGAAGTTTAATCAACTTACAAATTCATTTACTAACTCAATGTGATTTAAGCAATTCAAGTTGTCAATAAGCTCACAAATAATCCAAGTATAACATGCTCTTGGGTCCTAAGCTACCCCGACAATAGCTTAATAGTAGCTATGCACGGACTCTCGTCACCTCATACGTTTGTAGCCCCTACAAATAGGAGCACATAACCAATTATTTTACATATGTGGACAATTCCCTCTTACAAGGTTAGAAAGGATACTCACCTTGCTCCGAAGATCCATGACCGGCATTCCATGCTCCTCCGAAGACTTAAATCAACGAAAAATGCTCCAAAACTATCCAATGATTTTGCAAATCGATTAATATATGCTCAATTACTCATTTCAATCCAATTTATAGCAATTCCTAACCCCGATGAAAAAGTTGATAAAATTGCCCTCGAGCCACGCGCCCGGATTCCGAAATTTCTCCAGGATAACATCTACCCATCAACTCACGAACTCAAATATATAATTTTCTCCTAATTTCATATCCAAAATCATGGTCAAAATCCAAGAATACGAATTTTTTAGGTTTTTACTCAAACCCCAAGTTTTCTACAAATTTCCATGTCCAAATCGGTATATAATCAATGTATCTAACTCAGAATTAGCATGAATCACTTACCTTATGATGAATGACATAACTCTGTCCTTGAAAGCTCAATAAATCGCCAAAGCCAAGAGAAAAATGGGTGAAACGAACTCAAACCCCAATTTGAAAAGAACCATTCTGCCTCCAGCACTTCCACACATGCGGTCCTTTGACCTCTTCTGTAGTTTCGTAGGTGCGGCCCCACTACCGCATCTGCGGTCCTTCCCAGCCCCCCATTTCTGCTTTTGCGCTCTTTCTTCCGCAGGTGCGGCCCCACTACTGCAACGACTCAATCGCATCTGCAGTCCCAGCCTTCCCCTTCTCAACCGCATATGCGCTCATTTGGCCGCTTCTGCGGCTCCGCACCTGCGGCCAAAAATTCACAGGTGCGGTCATACCAGATGACAGCTGCTTCAGCTATTCTTCAAACTACAAATTCGATCTGTAAATCATCTGGAATCCACTCGAGGCCCCCGGGACCCCAATCAATCATACCAATAAATCCCAAAATACATTACGGACTTGCTCAAGCCTCCAATCATATCAAGCAACGCTAAAATTATGAATCAACATCCAATCCAAGCTTTCTGAACTTTAAAATTTTAAACTTCTACTTTTGATGTTTAAACCTACCAAATCACGTCCGATTCACCCCAAATTTTGCACACAAGTCTTATTTGACATTACAGACCTACTTCAACTTTTGGAATCAGATTCTGACCCCGATATCAAAAATTCAAATTCTGATCGAACTTCTCAAAGCCTTCAAATTTCTATCTTTAGCCAAATGACTCCAAAATGATCTACAGACTTTCGAATTCACTTCCGATCGTGCTCCCAACTCCAGAATCACCATACAAAGCTACTCACAATCTCGGAATCCCAAAAATACATAGATAATATTGAAATGCGCTTCAACCCAAACTTATGAGTTTTTTTCAAAATGCTAACTTCCACAATAGGCGTCAAAATACTCCCAGGTCATCCAAAACCCGATCCGGCTATACGACCAAGTCTGAAATCATCATACGAACCTGTTGGAACCTTCAGATCCCGATTCTGAGGTCAATTACTCAAAAATTCAATCTTAGTTAATTTTTTCAACTTTAAGCTTCCGAAATGAGAATTCTCTTTCCAAATCAACTATAAACTTCCCGAAATCTAATTCCGACCACGCGTACAAGTCTACCTGAAATAAAGTTGCTTATGACCTCAAACTACTGAACGACGTGCTTGAGATCAAAATAATCGATCGGATCGCTACATTCTCTCCCACTATTTTATCATAGCAATTCAATGGATATTTATGATTCTGTATATCCTGATGCTGATTTTAGTTTTTTTCATGGAAGTGTGTAAGATTCTTTAGGCTATGACGTCCTTTTCAAAACTTAAATCCTTTTAATAATAATAATTGAAATAAGAACGTAATAATAATTTGAATCTTAATGTAATTTTCTCCTACATCTACAAATTAATAATTTATTAGGGCTTTGCTTTCTAGGTTATTGTTATTTTTGACAATATTAGCTCTTTCTTCTAGACATGAGGTTTGTGATTTCATTTATTCCTATTGCTAATATTGCTTTGTATCAGGTTGGATGGAATTTTTTTTTTTGGTCTTATATACTCTTAAAAACCTATATTTTTCCCTCTTCCTTTTTGTTTCTATATGTTACATCTTTTCATGATAAAAAGAACAATATCTTTCCTCTTCTTCCGAGCTATTTTTGTATAATGGGCAATGGAATGAGTAATGCAATGTATAAAAAGTTGAACTTATTTCTCTCTTTTTTCATCTTATGTACTTTTTAAAAATCTACATATTTTCCTCTTCTTTTGTTTTGATGTGTTACATCTTTTTCTAGAAAAAAGAATAACGTATTCCCTCTTTTTTTAGGCTATTTATATGGAACGAGTATTAGAACGAGTAATGCAATGCGATTATGTGTACAGAAAAATATAATTCTTTTACCCTTGCCCTGCAATTAATGCATATAGAAGAAGATTGAAGGTGATCATATCAATATTATTCTTTTATCCTTCCCCTGCAATTAATGCATATTGAATCTATTAATAAAAGCAAAATATTTTCCCTCTTCCCCGTTTTTCCTCGTTTGTTTTTACATTTCTTACTCAATTTTGTAAATAACTTTTTCCCGTTCTACCTTCCCTTTAGTGCTTCTATGTATTTGAACATAAGAATTTCAAGAAATTTGTGTTAGAATATACGCTTAACGCTAGAAGGGGGTGAATAGCGTTATAATAAAAAATAATGTAAATTTGCGGAATTAAAAATTGCAGGAATAATGTAAGTGCAGTAATTAAAAAGATAAGGAGAGAACACACCGAATTTTATCCTGGTTCACCACAACACGTGGTTAGTCCAGTCGCCGAGAGACTCTCTCGAGTTTTACACTAACTTCGTTAAGCTTACGGGTCCTTAACAAACCGTTACACTTGCTCGTAGATATAGACTCTACAAGACTTCAACCTGCTCGAGGATACCGCACCTCAAGACTTCAAACCAAGGAACTACTTTTCCTTCTTACAACAAAGGATTAGAATATCCCTTCAAGTGTGTACATACACTTAGCACTCAAGACAAGACTCTCTTAATAGAGTAGATATGAGTAAAAACAATACGCTCAAGAACACAACAATTTCGTCAAGAGTTTGGCTCTCAAAAACTTATGAAATGAATATAAAATGATTGCAAAGAGAGTATGTAAGCGTTAGCAAGAATGTAGTCAGTTGTTTGTACTTAGAAGAGTGATTTTGAGTTGTATTTATAGTGCTCAAAACACCCAAGACCGTTGTTTAATTGCTAATCACAAATTGCTGATTTTGTGCTAGGATAATCGATTATCTGATTCTGCATAATCGATTATCTGCCAACGTTCAAAAATCAATCCCAGATTTTAAGCAGAATAATCGATTATCCAAATCGTATAATCGATTACCTGACAACGTTCAAAAATCAATCCCCGATTTTATGCTTAACATAATCGATTATCTGATTGTATATAATCGATTATTTTTCAGTGTTTGAAAATACTTTGGCAACGGTCTTTAATATAATCGATTACCAGAAAGACATAATCGATTATTTTGCTACTTTGTAAAATCTGATGCTCATTGTCTCAACATAATCGATTAGTCTAAGGTACATAATCGATTATCTTGTAGCTTTGAAAAATCTGGTGAACACTGCCTCAACATAATCGATTATCATAAGGTACATAATCGATTATCTTGTTGCCTTTAAAAATCTGGTGAACACTGCCTTAACATATTCGATTATCATAAGGTACATAATCGATTATCTTACAGCTTTGTAAAATCTGGTGTACACTGCTTTAACATAATCGATTATCATAAAGTACATAATCGATTATCTTTGTCCAGATTTGAAAGACATGTTTAAAATTCATTTTGGTTAAAATGAAATGTTTGAAAATCATATTGCTTTAAAATAAAGATGCATGGTTTGATAAAAATGATTTTACGAGAGAAGCCAAGTCTTGAATCAATTGTCGGATCAAGATCACAATTATAGAACAACTCATGTATAACTTTGTTGCTTTACTAAATCTTGATCTTTGTTTCTCTTGTGCTTGGACTTCGGCATATGTCAATGTTCCGTTCACGTCGGTTTGTCATTTATCAAAACCTACAAATATGAACACACGTTTAGTTTAGCGACTTGAGAACGTGTTTCAACAATTTTCCCCTTTTTGATAATGGCAAACCAATATCGGGATATGCATATTAAATAATTCATAATGATGATCCAAGACAAGTATATAGATATGCAACGAGTTCCCCCTCAAGTTATGAATTCCCCCTCAATTTATGTCAATGTGCATAGCCCATATCTTCCCCCTTTTGACATTAGCAAAAAAAATAACTAACTCTTTATTTATTAAACAATATTGCAAATACATGAAAATAAAAGACAGAATATTATGCAAACTAGAAAACAAGGAGACAAGACATTATTCATTATCATCATTGACTTCCGTCTCGACATCCGGTACATCTTCCCGAAGGACAATTTGGGCATACGGATAATTGGCGTGATCAAAATATCCATGGAGCTCGTGAGTCAATCGATTGACATTCATATCAATACGATTTAGGGACGTGGACATGGAGGCAAGTTGCTCGGAAATAGATTGGAGGGATGCATCGGACGGGGCCGGATGGCGACGTCTTTGAGGTGGAGGAGGAGGATGCTCACCGATATTGGGAAATGAAGATTCTTGAATTTCCCAATGTTTTGTTGCCTTTTTGATAGGGCCGACGGAGGTTTCAATACCGGAGGCAACAAGAATGGTCATAACGACAAAAGCATAGGGGAGTGGCTTATCTTCCCCAATTGCATCATATAAGTGAGTCATGACGAACTTGCACCAATTGATGCGAGCCCCGGTGATAATGGCATGCATGAGTTTAGAATCCTCATGAGAGATAGTTGTGTGATTAAATTTTCGCGGTTTTAGAACGCGAGTGATGAAATAAAAAATTAGGCAATATTCCGGGAGCATGTTTGTAATGGTTGGACGACGATGGTCCGGAGTTGCAACAAATTCACCGATGCCTATTTGGGTGAAGAGAAGTTGTTCATCAAATAACGCGCCTTCTTCCCTAGTATAGTGAGAAATGTCTTCCCCATTGCGCGGGAGTTTAGTGAGGGCGTGAATATTTGCCTCGGATAGAAGAATTGAAGTTCCATTGACGTTCGAGACAATTTCACCATCTTCGTCTTTCTTGAGATTTGAATAGAAGGCCCGAATTAGAGGAGGGTGAATGTAAGGAGTGTGAAGATATAGGAATTCAAGTAGTTGGCTTTGTATAAGCATATTTGTTGTGGATGGAGGGGCGCTTTGATTAAGGAAACGATCCGTGGAAAATCGAGGAGGAAGGATTTCCCGATTTTCAAATTTTTCAATGAAGCGCATAAGTTCGGCTTCACTATTGAATCGTAAATAAGAACCATCTTTATAACAATGAGCTAGTGGACGAGTGACGGAAGAGGAGGCAACATTTTTGCAGGAACGAGATCGTTTGGAAGTTTTGCCCGTCATTTTGAATAAATAGTAATAGCCTTTGAAAAGTTTTGAGAGATTTTTGAGAATTTGGGAGCTAAGATTGATGTTTGAGTGAAGACATTTGAAGATATAATGCACCTATTTATAATGTGAGGATTGAAATTGCATTAAAGATAAAAAAATCTGCAAAAATTTAAGGAGCAAACGGCCAGAAACGGTAACTATTTTGAAATACTGACTGAAAATAATCGATTATGGAAATATGGTAATCGATTATTCTGACACAGTGTGCCCAGTGATTTTCTGACTGGGGAATCATCGATTGTGCTTTTGAGATAATCGATTATTTCAGGAAATGTAGTAATGGACATCCGAGACGGTAATAGAAAAGTCGATTACACTGTTTTAAATAATCGATTATTTTCACACAGTGACTTAACACCTGAAAATAAATGTCAACATAACCGATTAGGGATATGTGATAATCGATTTTTATATTTAACAGCTAAAATCCTGCAAAGCCAAAACTGTTAGATAATCGATTATAGTGTTGTATAATCGATTATGTCAATTTTCTAGCATAATAAACATAAAACTTAAATGGGGAATAATCGATTATTGACTTTAGAGAAATCGATTATTCTGCACCAGTGTCTGATAATTCCCCCTGTCTTTGGGGCGATACCTGCAAAAGAGAATTAAGCGCCTCCGACGCTCAAGTTAGTAATCTTTAAAACATAAAAATGCAATGCATGAATTAGATCAACGTGGAGTCAAGAATCCCGAGTTCACTACGACTTCGGAAGAAGGACTCTTTCTCTAAAGGCTTTGTAAAGATGTCGGCTAATTGATTTTTGGTTTCAACAAATTCAATTTCGACATCGCCCTTGAGAACGTGATCTCTTATAAAGTGATGTCTAATTTCTATGTGTTTCGTTCTTGAGTGAAGAATATGATTCTTTAAGAAGGTTTTGTGTACTTACCCCTTTCTCGATGTTGCCAATTACCTGGTCAAGTGGATGGGATTTAGACGTCTTCCAAGCCTTAGGCATCATCGATTCTTCTTCTTGTGGTGGTACTTCTTCCGAAGGTTGTTCCATGACTTCATCTTGAACTTCCTTTGGATCCTCCTTTTGTACCTCGTCTTGAAGATTGATTTTCTTTAAAGCATCTGCAAGATCAACACAAGAATCCTTTCTCACCAAGCGAGCATCATTTTCACAAAATACTACATGAGGAGATTCCTCAACAGTTTTGGTTCGATTATTAAACACTCTATATGCTTTGCTACGTGATGAGTAACCAAGAAAAATTCCTTCATCGAATTTTGCATCAAATTTTCCCAAGTTATCTTTTCCGTTGTTGTGAATAAAACATTTACAACCGAAGACTCTAAGATGGGAAAGATTTGGTTTCCTTCCCTTATAGAGTTCATAGGGAGTTTTCATGAGTATCGGTCTAATGATAGCTCTGTTTAAAACATAGCTTGCGGTACTCACGGCATCCGCCCAAAAATATTTGGGAATATCGGCCTCTTCGAGCATGGTTCTAGCCATCTCTTCGAGACATCGATTTTTAAGTTCTACCACTCCATTTTGTTGTGGTGTACGTGGAGCCGAAAAGGTATGTTCAATACCAAGTTCGTTACAAAAGTTCGCGAAGAGATTGTGATCGAACTCCCCCCCATGATCACTTCTTATGGAAGTGACGGTTGTGTCCTTATCATTTTGAACACGTTTAAGAAAACTTTTAAAAGCATGAAAGGCATTACTTTTATGAGCAAGAAATAATGTCCATGTAAATCTAGAATAGTCATCAACAATAACAAAAGCATAAAGATTTCCACCAAGACTTTTAATTCTAGAAGGTCCGAAAAGGTCCATGTGTAGAAGTTGTAAAGGTCTAGTGGTTGAAACAACATTTTTGGATTTAAAAGAAGCCTTAGTTTGTTTCCCTTTTTTACATGAATCACAAAAAGAGTCTTTTTCAAATTTCATGTTTGGAAGACCAAGTACTAAATCTTGTGAAACTAGTTTGTTTAAAAGATTCATATTTACATGAGCTACTCTATGATGCCATAACCACATGTCGTCTTCTTTACTCAAATGACAATTCACATAACTTGATGAAGAATTTTCAATATCAACCATATAGATATTATCCATTCTAAAACCACGAAGAATACTTTTAAAATCACTACGACGGATAACTAAGCATTCTTCGGAGTCAAACAATACAAGATTTCCCTTGTCACATAATTGACTTATGCTCAAGAGATTATGTTTAAGACCTTTAACAAGCAAAATATGCTTAATGGAGGAGGATTCGTCCTTACCGACCGATCCAATGCCGATAATTTTTCCTTTGTTATTGTCTCCAAAAATAACATTTCCTCCTTCCTTGGGTTTTAGTTGAAGGAATTTTGATGCATCCGCGGTCATATGTTTGGAGCATCCACTGTCAAGGTACCAAAGTACACTTGATCCCTTCAAACACACCTACAAAACAAATTAATGAGATTTTGGTACCCCAAGCCATTTTGGGTCCTTGTGCGTTAGGTGCAACATATTGGTGTGATTGCCCTGCAGTAAAATGTCTATGTCTAGTGAAGCATGCGGGAGCAATATGTCCAATTTTATTACAATAATGACAAATGACATTCGGATTGTGCATTCTTCTGGGATGATAATAATTAGGAGGTCTAAATTTATTCACTCTATTTTTAGGAACATAGTTTTGATGTAGTTTTCGAAAATCTTGTCTAGGTGGTCTATACATGCCAACGTTTCTTCTAGTGTTCACTACATTTTTAGAAATATAGTTTTGATGTGGTTTTCGAAAATCTTGTCTAGGTGGTCTATACATTCTAGCATTTGTTCTAGGATGAGATGCAATTCTAGGATTAAAATTTCTAGGTTGAGTGTTGACATTTATTTTGTTTTGCCTAAGTTGAGTCTTAGGTGGTTTAGGAATGGACTCAACTTTTTCTTTCGTCTCGTGTTTAAAGCCTATACCGTGCTTAGTGGATTTCAAATTTACAAGCACTTCATTGAGATTTTTGTGTGAAGAATTGAATTTGTGCAAAGTGCTTCTAAGACTTTCTACTTCTTCCTTTAGAGATTTGCAAGAAGTACAATCCTTATTTGAGCTTTCAGGTTTATCGGCGCTTCTTTTGCCATAAAACTTGTTTTCCTCTTTTAATTTTTCATTCTCAAGAGTGGTTTTTCAAAATCCTTTTCTTTTGAAGAAAGTTGCTTTCTTAAATCTTTTATAGATTTAGAAGCGCTAATAAACTCTTTATACAACTCATCAAATGCATCTTGCATTTCTTCTAAAGTGAAGTAGTTCTTAGAAGTAGTACATACCTCATTTTGCGTTTCTTCGTGTGCCATAAGACACAAGTTTGCGGTCTCGTTTCCTTCTCCATCACTTGATTCGTCTCCGGAGTCGCCTCCCCAAGAGATGTATGCTCTTTGTTTCTTGAATGGTTTCTTCTCCTTTTTGATGTTTGGACAATTTGATTTGATATGCCCGATTTCTCCGCATCCATAGCACTTCAATTGGTCGCCTTGTTGCTTACCTTTTCGCTCATACTTCTTTTGCATGAACTTGTGAAATTTCTTAATAACGACTCCAAGCTCGACATCTTCATCACTTGACTCCTCATCGTTTTGAGATTGAGTAGTTGATGCTTTGAGCGCAATCTTTCTTTTCCTTTGATCATCCAAAGGAGAGTTAAGAATAGTTGATTCTTGGATAGCATCGGCTTTGGAACGCCATTCCGGAGTGAGGCTTCGTAGAATTTTCTGGACAAGCTCCTTATCCGTGAATGTCTTTTTGAGGGCGTGTAGGTCATTAACAATTTTGAGAATCGTTCGAACATGTCATCTATCATCTCGTTTTCCTTCATGCGAAACAGTTCATATTCGTGGGTTATGAAATCAATTTTAGCTTCCCTTACCTGGTCCGTAGCTTTGTAGGTGATTTCTAATTTGTCCCACATCTGCTTGGCAGTGGTGCAATATGATATTTTTCGATAGTCATCGGGGTTCACTGCACAATACATCATGTTGATTGCCTTTGCGTTGTTCTCTATTTTTCTGATATCATCGGCGTCGTATTCGTCTTCCGTTTTTGGAACGAGTTCTTCTCCAACCTTTTTGGTAGGTTGTAGTTCTCCATTTTTGATAATTTTCCACAGTTGGAAGTTGTTTGATTGTATAAAAATCCTCATTCTCTCCTTCCAGTAAGTGTAGTTGGTGCCATCAAAAAGTGGTGGCCTTGTGAAGCATTGTCCTTCACCTAGTCCTGCATAAACACTACGAGTAGAAGCCATGGAAAGTTTTTCTCAAACTGTTAAGTCTTTCAGAGAGTTAGGCTCTGATACCAATTGTTAGAATATACACTTAACGCTAGAGGGGGGGTGAATAGCGTTATAATAAAAAACAATGTAAATTTGCGGAATTAAAAATTGCAGGAATAACGTAAGTGCAGTAATTAAAAAGATAAGGAGAGAACACACTGAATTTTATCCTGGTTCACCACAACACGTGGTTAGTCCAGTCCCCGAGAGACTCTCTCGAGTTATACACTTACTTCGTTAAGCTTACGGGTGCTTAACAAACTGTGACACTTGCTCGTAGATATACACTCTACAAGACTTCAACCTGCTCGAGGATACCGCACCTCAAGACTTCAAACCAAGGAACTACTTTTCCTTCTTACAACAAGGGATTAGAATATCTCTTCAAGTGTGTACATACACTTAGCACTCAAGACAAGACTCTCTTAATAGAGTAGATATGAGTAAAACCAATACGCTCAAGAACACAACAATTTCGTCAAGAGTTTGGCTCTCAAAAACTTATGAAATAAATATAAAATGATTGCAAAGAGAGTATGTAAGCTTTAGCAAGAATGTAGTCAGTTGTTGTACTTAGAAGAGTGATTTTGAGTTGTATTTATAGTGCTCAAAACACCCAAGACCGTTGTTTAATTGCCAATCACAAATCGCTAATTTTGTGCTAGGATAATCGATTATCTGATTCTGCATAATTGATTATCTGCCAACGTTCAAAAATCAATCCCAGATTTTAAGCAGAATAATCGATTATCCAAATCGTATAATCGATTACCTGACAACGTTCAAAAATCAATCCCCGATTTTATGCTTAACATAATCGATTATCTGATTGTACATAATCGATTATTTTTCAGTGTTTGAAAATACTTTGGCAACGGTCTTTAATATAATCGATTACCAGAAAGCCATAATCGATTATTTTGCTACTTAGTAAAATCTGATGCTCACTGTCTCAACATAATCGATTAGTCTAAGGCACATAATCGATTATCTTGTAGCTTTGAAAAATCTGGTGAACACTGCCTCAACATAATCGATTATCATAAGGTGCATAATCGATTATCTTGTAGCCTTTAAAAATCTGGTTAACACTACCTTAACATAATCGATTATCATAAGGTACATAATCGATTATCTTACAGCTTTGTAAAATCTGGTGTACACTGCTTTAACATAATCGATTATCATAAAGTACATAATCGATTATCTTTGTCCAGATTTGAAAGACATGTTTAAAATTCATTTTGGTTAAAATGAAATGTTTGAAAATCATTTTGCTTTAAAATAAAGATGCATGGTTTGATAAAAATGATTTTACGAGAGAAGCCAAGTCTTGGATCAATTGTCGGATCAAGATCACAATTATAGAACGACTCATGTATAACTTTGTTGTTTTACTAAATCTTGATCTTTGTTTCTCTTGTGCTTGGACTTCGGCATATGTCAATGTTCCGTTCACGTCGGTTTGTCATTTATCAAAACCTACAAATATGAATATACGTTTAGTTTAGCGACTTGAGAACGTGTTTCAACAATTTGATACGCACAAAGTATGCCTTTATTTTTAGTTTTTGTTGTTGTTAATGAGAAAGTGAATCTCATTCTTTACTTTGTGTTTATGGAGCTGTAGCATTTTATTGAATTTTCTTTATTTTGTTTTAGGCCCATGGAGTTTAGAGAGAGAGGTTCACGGCCAAAAAGAATTGCTTGATTTTCCTTTTTTTTTCTTTTTTGATTTCTTTTTCAGATTCATGCGCTCATAATAAGGAATTACAAAGTTATTGAAAAAAAACTCTTACATTTTAATGCAAATAAATAAATAACTTATATTTCCTAACAATTTTGGTAACTGATACTTATACGATAAATTTTGTTTTTCATAGATTTAGGCTATCTTTTTCATTGAATGTAATGGCACAAAATTAAAATTTGAGTAATTATACCTCCTAAGATTTCGGTAACTGATTTTATCTTCTAAATTTTGGTAATTGATACATATAGATTAATGTTATGAAATAATATAAAGACAAGAACAATAATGCAAGAATAGAGAGAATAGAGAGAGAAGTATTCTTATTGATACTTAAAGATTGTTAGGGATATATTACAATGGTAGAAGACCCCTTTATTTATAGGGAGGGGGATGATTTAGCTACCAAGAATAGAACTCTAGAATTTCTCTAATTATAGACATTCACCTTAAATAGGAGATTTCATAACACTCCCCCTTGAATGTCTATTCAACAATGTGCCTCGTTAAAACCTTAAAACCAAAACCCAATGGGAAAAATTAAAGAAAGTGTTAGAAATAACGCTCTACGCTAGAGGGGGGGTGAATAGCGTATTAATAAAATTAAGCGTTTTCTTGCGGAATTTAAACTTTGCAGGAAATAAACAAATGCAGTAAAAATAAATTACACCACGATATATACTGGTTGGCCACACTTTGTGGTTAGTCCAGTCCCCGAGAGACTCTCTCGAGATTTCCACTAACAACCTTGTCAAGCTTAAGGTGCCCAACAAACCTTTACACTTGAGACTTGAATCACACAAATCTCAAACACTTGCTCGGAGGCTCCTCACCTCAAAGACTTCAATTTGCTCGGAGGTTCCTCACCTCAAAGACTTCAATTTGCTCGGAGGTTCCTCACCTCAAAGACTTCAATTTGCTCGGAGGTTCCTCACCTCAAAGACTTCAATTTGCTCGGAGGTTCCTCACCTCAAAGACTTCAATTGCTCGGGGATACAATCCCAAAGACTTCACTTGCTCGGGGATACAATCCCAAAGACTTCACTTGCTCGGGGATACAATCCCAAAGACTTCACTTGTTAAGCTTCCGGGTGCCTAACGAACCTTTACAACTTGAGAACTTGATACACTACAAGCCTCAACCAACCCGCTTAAGGAAACCTATCCCTAAGACTTTACAAGAAGAAATATAACACTTCTTCTTACTACAAGTGTTTAACAAGAACACTCTTTTACTCACTTTACAAGAACTCTCTTAAAGAGTGGATTATGAGTACAAAATATATGGCTCAAGAACACAACAACTTAATCAATAATCTTGGCTCTCAAAAACACAATGTAAGATATGAAATTTGAATCACAAGAATGTAATGTATGCTTTGTAATTTTTCTGCAGTGTTGTTGTGTTTTAAAAATGATTTTCAGAGAGTGTTTTATAGAGAAAATGGAGCAATAGACCGTTGCTTTTAGTTCCAGAAAACGCTCCTGAAAATCTGCCTGACAATCGATTGTTGATATTACACAATCGATTGTTGAAGCAAAATTTCAACAGACAGATTCCTTAAAATCTGGTTAAAAAGATTTCTGTTGAATTTAAAAAGAATGATAATCGATTGTTAACTTTAGACAATCGATTGTTGTTCAAATATCCAAAATATTTCTGGCAACTTTTTGACTAAAAGATTGAGTAAAGATTATACCATAAATAGATAAAGCCGTTGGAAGAAGTCCGTTTGGAAATATCACTGAGCACAATCGATTGTTACATAGTGACAATCGATTGTTCTTCATTTTTGAAGATTTTGAAAACATTCTGTAAGTTATCCAAAAATTTAAGACTAAGTATAAAATCTGACAATCGATTGTTGAACAGTGACAATCGATTGTTGCTTCAAAAATGATTTCAAACGAAGTTTCTGTCTCAAGACAACATTTTAAAAACTAAGTATAGAACTTGACAATCGATTGTTTCTTCAAGACAATCGATTGTTAAACCCAATTTTCTCAAAACGAGTTTAAAAATCATTTTGGCAAATATGCAACTTATTTCTTTAAAACCTTATGATGCATGATTTTATGAAAATCATTTTAGGTGAGAGCCAATATTAGAAATAAGTCGTTGAGTCAAGATTACAAATTAAGACCTACTCAACAGTGGATTTCATCTTCTATTCTTGAACGCGTACTATCCATCTTGTACTTGGACTGTTATTGTTCCATCACCGATGCTTGCCTCAATGTTTGGCATTTATCAAAACCTACATGAATCAACACACGTTAGTTTGAGAACGTGTTTCCAACAGAAAGGAAAAAGAGTACACATGTTTGAATATGCGCCTATTGGTTGCCTCGTTCAAACCTTGCAAGGAAAACCCGGTGGGACAAAATCTTGTAAGGGAAAAAGAGTGCAACGCGCATTAACTCCCCCTAATGAGTACATCAATTTATATCCTTGAGCATTTGCATTCCAATCTTGTGCATCATCTTCAAAACGATCTTTGGTAGACGTTTGACAAATTAACCATATTGACTTGAATAAATATTCCGCACCTTGAAATCATCATTCTTGATAGATATGAACATCTTCATATAATGTCGTGGAATAACTCTTCAATATCTCCATAGAGGCATTCTCGACGCCATCATGCTTATAGTTATAGCAAGATACATATTACACAAATTGTACTTAGGATGTGGTACTTCAGGACCAAGAATTGCATATGCTTCAAGCAACTTAAATCTTTCAAGTTAAGTCATATAAGCCATATAATAGACTTTAGATGCATATCAAGTTTTCCATGTCATGCTAGGCAAATAAGATATCGAAAACTGATTATACATACCTTTGACTTTATACTTTCAAGCATTTGAACTATAGGTTCAAAACTACATGTCTTTCATATGGAATCAATTCTTCTTGAATTGTATCTCTTCCATTTAGTTACTTTCTTTGGGTCAGCAAATGCGTATAGCATGCTTTGCAATATGTTGCAATTGAATTATCCATTTTATGAACTTCAGGTTCATATCATGATATTCGGGGATTTACATATACAAATGATAATTCATCCCATGTAACCTTTTCTCAAGTGTTTATCATGTCTTCCCCTCATGTTAGAAAAGCTAACTTGGTTCCTCAACTTTGGGAAATCATCTTTGTGCATTATTATGTCAATATACACAGCACATTAATAATAAGATGAAATTATTTGGTTCCTGACCCTGAACCACTTGTGAGGGGAGAATATAATATACTCTCGTATACAACGTATATCAAACTGATATATATAACTTTGTTCTCATAAGAAACAGTTTAGCTATTAAGTGGAAGCACTCAATAATTATCTTGCTAAACCATCTTTGATATAAACCAACTTATCAAGATGAACTATCTTGAGTAGAAAATCTGGAAATTATGCTTGAAGTTAGATTACTGAGCAATTTACCTCGCAAGCACCGGCCAGGCTGCGGGTTAATAACAATTGCGCATGTAACCATATCATAGATGCATCATATGTGGTATACATGGCAGGTGAATGGGCCCATATTCACCTTTGATATTTCCAGAATTTATGGGCTTCAACCCGAACTCTTTAGTTGGTCAGTTCATTAATGAGAACAAGTATACAAGAGAATTCGTAAAGAACTTTCTAGTTCTTTAATATTCACCTATGTGAATTTGCACATCATACTTAAAATAAGATGGCTAACACGAATGCCAACTGAATAAATTATCAATATTGGTAAACTTCAAATTTACACCATGACATGTGCACTTATCAATAAACTTCAGGTTTATTATGACATGGGTTTTTATACCAATAGATATCCACTTTATTGTGGCATTCTTTCTTTTGTGTAGTACAAACTGGAGAACAAAGCGGGTAGCTTTTCATATGCAAATTACCCCGCTACAAGTTGTAGTAATAGGAGATATCAAAGCCTTCCTTTATTTATAGTCTCAATATAACCAATCGCTTTCGCGTGTACTTTGGAAACTGAATAAGTTTCTTTGAGACTTACTACAGTACAATACTCAATTGTGTTTCTCCAACATAGTAATAATTGGCTCTTCTAGAGCTCTCAATTTATTTTGTACTACCACAAATTCATCAACATCCATGTGGTGAATATCTTTCTTAAAGAGAAAGTTATACCATTATGGTCATGTCAAAATTATATGCAAGATATGTTTCTTGCATTATCGTTGTCCTTTAATAGTCATATTTCCAAAATACTTTGGCGTACAATAGGTACGTGACCAACGATCATTCATGCCATATATCATCTCAAACCTCCTTCTAGGGGTGAGTGTGGTATCATCTCAAACCTCCTTCTAGGGGTGAGTGTGGTATATTTAATACCAATTTCATGTTCATATTCTTCCAATAATGAATATGTATTCGTGAATCAGATGTTGTCACATTCACTTCGGGGATATGTGATTTTGTTATCCTTTTCAAATCTATAAATGAGTCAGGCATTTGATTTGCTATTCTTTGCAAATGGATAATCTTTTGTGCCTCTTTCACAAATAGAGGTATGTAGATCAAGATGAGATAATGATGCATTTTTCCACAAAATTTTCCGTTTGGTTTCACCAACTTCTCCCCCTAATTTTGGGAAAAGTGTCTCATCAAATTGACAGTCTGCAAATCGTGCAGTGAACAAATCTCCTGTCAATGTTTCGAGGTAGCGAATAATGGAGGGCGATTCAACCTCAACATATATTCCTAACCTTCTTTGCAGACCCATTTTGGTGCGGGATGGCGGTGCTACAGGCACATATACTGCGCATCCAAAGATTCTTAAATGGGATATATTGGGTCCATAACCCAAAACCAATTGCAACGGGGAATATTTGTGTCAATTCGTCAGTCAGAGACGAACTAGCATTGCTGTATGCAAAATGGCGTGTCCCCAAACCGAAGTGGGCAGCCGACAAACTAGTATTGCTGCATGCAAAATGGCGTGACCCCAAACCAAAGTGGGCAGCCGACGAACTAGTATTGCTGCATGCAAAATGGCGTGACCCCAAACCGAAGTGGGCAGCCGACGAACTAGTATTGCTGCATGCAAAATGGCGTGAACCCAAACCGAAATGGGCAGCCTCGTTTTCATGAAGAATTCAAGATTATTCTCATCTATTGTCTCAATATGATATCCATTTTGAATGATATCTTTAAAACTCAACAAGTTCCTTTTAGACTTGGAGGAGAACATTGCGATTGATATCATTAAAACTCAACAAGTTCTTCTTAGACTTGGAGGAGAATATTGCATTCTCTATGATAAACATCGTGCCTTTGGGCAGAGTTACAATTGCTCTTCAGGAGCCTTCAATCAATTTAATTCCCATGGTTTGACATACAAAAGAAATACACGAACATAAGAATAAACAAGTTCAATTCGTTTGTGTCACATAATATTTTCAAAATCTGCTGATGTCAGTTGACTAAATAAATCAGATAGTCGATTATATGTTTTCCATAATCGATTACTATGCAGTTTGAAAATTTCAGTTTAAACCTTTTCATAAAACAATCGATTGTTAAACACACACAATCGATTGTTGAGCATTGACAATCGATTGTTAAACATAGACAATCGATTGTTGACAATTTTTGAAAATTTCCAGATCACACTGTTTTAAGACAATCGATTGTTAAACATAGACAATCGATTGTTGACAATTTTTGAAAAATCCCAGATCACACTGTTTTAAGACAATCGATTGTTAAACATAGACAATCGATTGTTGGCTATTTTGAAAAATTCCAGAGCACACTGTTTTAAGACAATCGATTGTTAAACATAGACAATCGATTGTTGGCTATTTTGAAAAATTCCAGAGCACACTGTTTTAACACAATCGATTGTTAGACATAGACAATCGATTGTTGGTTATTTTTGAAAAATTCGACCTCACTGTATAAAGACAATCGATTGTTAGACATAGACAATCGATTGTTGGTTATTTTGAAAAATTCCAGATCACACTGTTTTAAAGACAATCGATTGTTAAACATAGACAATCGATTGTTGACTGTTTTTGAAAAATTCCAGATCACACTGTTTTAAAGACAATCGATTGTTGATCATTGATAATCGATTGTTGTGCAGTTTTTATGCGAAATATGAGATAACCGACTAGTTTTTTAGGTTAGTCGATTACCTCTACTGGAAAGTAAAAATATTATTGATATTTGAGCATATTGATACATTCTAAAGAACTAATGCTAACATTGCATCATGAACTAACTAATACGAGCTAATACTAATGACTATTAGTTTATTCACTAACTAATACAAATAAGTAGAACAAAATCAAATAACTCCATCTTCTTTCATCACGGATCCATCACCGATTAGGTGGTCTATCTTCCCCTCGGGTTGCTCAAAGAAGTCTGCCACATCCAAGTGGGTGATGTCAAAGTTGTCGTCAGAGACAAAATTCGTTTCAGGGCGTTTACTCTTTCGAGATGCTTGATAAAGGTCAACCAAATGTCATGGTATACGGCAAGCCTTTGACCAGTGCCCGTTTCCACCGCAACAATAATATATAGTTTATAAACTATTTGCTTTTGGATTCTTATCGTATCGTGCTTGTGGCAGAGTGACCAACTTCAGGTTGTCATATCTCTTCTTTAAGCCATTCCACAAGATGGGTGGATCTTTGACTGTGATATATTCAATTTTCAAACCTTCATCAAGGTGATGGCGCAAGGAAATCAAGGCCTTAGCACAGTTTCAAACCTTCATCAAGGTGATGGCGCAAGAAAATCAAGGCCTTAGCATAGTTTTGGGTGGATGCATTATTTCTGTCTTTAATGGCGTCTCCAAGACCCATAGCATCTAAGTGGATTTCAGCATCCAACACCCATGTCATATAGTTCTTGCCCGAAATTTTAAGGGCAACGAACTTTCTTTTCATAATGTCAGACATAAAACAAATTTACATCAAGAGCGTGTTCATACTTACGGGCTCTATTACAATTATCACATTCACTTCAGGGAATGGATCATAATCATGTGCTTTACACAATCTCATGTCAAATATTACTTTCATAAAGTGAAAGATTATTTTGAGAATCTTTATTATTCTCATTATCACAATAATGACGATTATAATTTCGTCTATTGCCACGTCCACATCCATTGATACCTTTACGGTAATATTTTGTCTTCTTTCAGACTTATCACATACTGCTACCACATTCTCTAAAGGGAATGGAGCAAATTCAATTGGACGGAATTCTTTGCCACGTCCACATTCATTGATACCTTCATGGTAATAATTTTGTCTTCTTTTAGACTTATCATATACTGCTTCCACATTCTCTAAAGGGAATGGAGCAAATTCAATTGGACGGATTTTCAATTTTTTGCCCACAATCATACATGAATTTAATCATGGCAGGACATAGAGATTTAACCACTTCATGTGGTTATAATTTCTTACACACTCCATTAGAGATATAATCAAACTTTGTTGTCTATGTTTGTATATAAAATCAAATTATAGAATTCCAAGAATTTGAAAGAGAAAAGTAAAATACTTACCTTAATTTTCTCAAGAAGATTCTTGAGACGGTAGAGTCTCGTGCCTTTTAGAATCACGAACACGGAACCGAGGTCGAAATCTCGAATTTCTGTTTCCAATCTTTCTTTCACGTTTTCTATTTCTGTTTTCTTCCTTTTCTTTCTTCCGTTTCTGTTTCCCTTTTTTTTCTTTGTTTTTCGTTTCTTTCTTCTTTTGCTTCTTTTTCTTTTCCTTGTTTCTTCATTCTTTCTTTGAAGCAAAACCTTAGACAAACAAAAGTTAAGACAATTGAAAATTTCAATTGGTTAGAGACTCGTGCTGATAACGTGTTATGAAATAATATAAAGACAAGAACAATAATGCAAGAATAGAGAGAATAGAGAGAGAGAAGTATTCTTATTGATACTTAGAGATTGTTAGGGATATATTACAATGCCCATTTCGGTTTGGGTTCACGCCATTTTGCATGCAGCATTTTAGTTAGTCGGCTGCCCACTTTGGTTTGGGTTCATGCCATTTTGCATGCAGCATTTTAGTTTGTCGGCTGCCCACTTCGGTTTGGGGTCACGCCATTTTGCATACAGCAATGCTAGTTCGTCTCTGACTGACAAATTGACACAAATATTCCCCGTTGCAATTGGTTTTGGGTGATGGACCCAATATATCCCATTTAAGAATTTTTGGATGCGCAGTATATGTGCCTTTAGCACCGCCATCCCGCACCAAAATGGGTCTGCAAAGAAGGTTAGGAATATATGTTGGGTTTGAATCGCCCTCCATCATTCGCTACCTCGAAACATTGACAGGCGACTTATTTACTGCACGATTTGCAGACTGTCGATTTGATGAGACACTTTTCCTAAAATTAGGGGGAGAAGTTGGTAAAACCAAACGGGAAATTTTGTGGAAAAATGCATCATTATCTCATCTTGATCCACACACCTCTATTTGTGAGAGAGAGGCACAAAAGATTATCCATTTGCAAAGAATAGCAAATCAAATGCCTGACGAATTTATAGATTTGAAAAGGATAACAAAATCACATATCCTCGAAGTGAATGTGACAACATTTGATTCACGAATACATATTCATTATTGGAAGAATATGAACATGAAATTGGTATTAAATATACCACACTCACCCCTAGAAGGAGGTTTGAGATGATACCACACTCACCCCTAGAAGGAGGTTTGAGATGATATATGGCATGAATGATCGTTGGTCACGTACCTATTGTACGCCAAAGTATTTTGGAAATATGACTATTAAAGGACAACGATAATGCAAGAAACATATCTTGCATATAAGTTTGACATGACCACAATGGTATAACTTTCTCTTTAAGAAAGATATTCACCACATGGATGTTGATGAATCTGTGGTAGTACAAAATTAATTGAGAGCTCTAGAAGAGCCAATTATTACTATGTTGGAGAAACACAATTGAGTATTGTGCTGTAGTAAGTCTCAAAGAAACTTATCCAGTTTCCAAAGTACACGCGAAAGCGATTGATTATATTGAGACTATAAATAAAGGAAGGCTTTGATATCTCCTATTACTACAACTTGTAGCGGGGTAATTTGCATATGAAAAGCTACCCGCTTTGTTCTCCAGTTTGTACTACACAAACGAAAGAATGCCACAATAAAGTGGATATCTATTGGTATAAAAACCCATGTCATAATAAACCTGAAGTTTATTGATAAGTGCACATGTCATGGTTACCAATATTGATAATTTATTCAGTTGGCATTCGTGTTAGCCATCTCATTTTATGTATGATGTGCAAATTCACATAGGTGAATATCAAAGAACTAGAAAGTTCTTTACGAATTCTCTTGTATCACTTGTTCTCATTAATGAACTGACCAACTAAAGAGTTCGGGTTGAAGCCCATAAATTCTGGAAATATCAAAGGTGAATATGGGCCCATTCACCTGCCATGTATACCACATATGATGCATCTATGAAATGGTTACATGCGCAATTGTTATTAACCCGCAGCCTAGCCGGTGCTTGCGAGGTAAATTGCTCAGTAATCTAACTTCGAGCATAATTTCCAGATTCTCTACTCAAGACAGTTCATCTTGATAAGTTGGTTTATATCAAAGTTGGTTTAGCAAGATAATTATTGAGTGCTTCCACTTAATAGCTAAACTGTTTCTTATGAGAACAAAGTTATATATATCAATTTGATATAAGTTGTATACGAGAGTATATTCTCCCCTCACAAGTGGTTCAGGGTCAGGAACCAAATAATTTCATCTTATTATTAATGTGCCGTGTATATTGACATGATAATGCACAAAGATGATTTCCCAAAGTTGAGGAAACAAGTTAGCTTTTCTAACATGAGGGGGAGACATGATAAACACTTGAGAAAAGGTTACATGGGATGAATTATCATTTGTATATGTATATCCCCGAATATCATGATATGAACCTGAAGTTCATAAAAGGGATAATTCAATTGCAACATATTGCAAAGCATGCTATACGCATTTGCTGACCCAAAGAAAGTAACTAAATGGAAGAGATACAATTCAAGAAGAATTGATTCCATATGAAAGACATGTAGTTTCGAACCTATAGTTCAAATGCTTGAAAGTATAAAGTCAAAGGTATGTATAGTCAGTTTTCGATATCTTATTTGTCTAGCATGACATGGAAAACTTGATATGCATCTAAAGTCTATTATACGGCTTATATGACTTAACTTGAAAGATTTAAGTTGCTTGAAGCATATGCAATTCTTGGTCTTGAAGTACCACATCCCAAGTACAATTTGTGTACATATGAATCTTGCTATAACTATAAGCATGATGGCATTGAGAATGCATCTATTAAGATATTGAAGAGTCATTCCACGACATTATATGAAGATGTTCATATCTATCAAGAATGATGATTTCAAGGTGCGGAATATTTATTTAAGTCAATATGGTTGATTTATTTATCAAATCTCTATCAAAGATCGTTTTGAAGATGATGCACAAGATTGGAATGCAAATGCTCAAGGATATAAATTGATGTACTCATTAGGGGGAGTCAATGCGCGTTGCACTCTTTTTCCCTTACAAGGTTTTTTCCCACTGGGTTTTCCTTGCAAGGTTTTTAACGAGGCAAAAAATAGGCGCATATTCAAACATGTGTACTCTTTTTCCTTTCTTTAATTTTTCCCAATGGGTTTTGGTTTTAAGGTTTTATGAGGCACATTATTGAATAGACATTCAAGGGGGAGTGTTATGAAATCTCCTATTTAAGGTGAATGTCTATAATTAGAGAGATTCTAGAGTTCTATTCTTGGTAGATGAATCATCCTCCTCCCTATAAATAAAGGGGTCTTCTACCATTGTAAACCACCCATAACAATCTCTAAGTATCAATAAGAATACTTCTCTCTCTCTATTCTCTCTATTGCTCTTGTTCTTGAGTTATTATTCTTGTCTTTTATATTATTTCATAACAAAATTAATTATATCTCCAAAATTTTTGTAACTCATACAGGTGCGATACAAATTTTCCCGTTGATTTTGGCTATCTTTTTAATTGAATTTTAATGCCACAAAAAAAGTATATCTCCTAGATGTTGGTAACTAATTTTATCTCCTAAAATTTTGGTAATTGATATATATTGATTAACTTATTTTTGTAGCTTTTGGCTATCTTTTAATGGATTTTTAATGCCATAAAAATTTAAAATTGGTTATTCTCTTAAAATTTTGTCAATTGATACATATTTAGTAATGTAGAAAATATTTTAAATAAATATTATGCTTATTTTGTTGTTGTTTGTTCCTCCTTTCATCTTATTAGTAACTCCAACATATCAATTGTGGGTTGTTTTCATGTGAAAATAGGATTTAAAAGGATAAGTACACTTTTTATTTTAAAAAAGAAAAGAGAAAAAAGAAAAAAAGAAAAAAGAAAAAAATAATTAGCTTACCTAAAATTAACTACTCATGTGTGGGTAACGGTTGATTTAGGTTAGTTAATTTCTTTGTTTCTTTTTCTTAAATTATTTTTTTTTAAAGAAAAAGTGTATTTATTCTTCAAAATTCAGATAATATTACTGATAGAATAAAATTTAAAATAAAATAATATTTCAAGATTAATAAAATATATATCTTCTATTATGTTAAAAGGAGAGTAGCAAATAAAAATATTAAACAAAGTAATATGCTAAAAAAAATTCTATTAACAATGTTGTAATACTAAATATTGGATAATATAATAAAGAAAAATACATAATGAAAAGCAATTTGATAACTATATAAATCTCTTTTTTATTTGATAGAGATTTTATTAATTGATATATCATACTGAGAAATTGAAATTTATTAAAGTAATACAATCTAATATGTTCAAACAAACCAATCACAATTTAATTAAATTAATATTTTCTAATATTGACCGTGCATTCCGCGGGTATGACTACTAGTAAAGAAAGAATTATAAAAAAAGGGCTAAAAAAAGAAAGAATTATTAACAATATTGGTATTGATAGATTCTTTATGAAAATAATAAAAAGCTTATATCTTTATTTTTTTATGAATTCAAACTTATAATTTAGTAAAAAATATATATTGTATTATTTAAATTTTTAGTAAAATATAAACTGAGAAAACTAATCAAATATTAGAGTAAAAAGAAATGTACGTAAAGAAGGGACAAAGATAATTTTAGGATATTTGTACTTTTAATTAATTTAAAATTAAAATATAATTAAGTGTTTCACTCAAATAAATTATGAAGAATTTTGATTAGTATACATAATAAAAAATAAAAATATTCCCAGAGTGAAAATGTATATTCATGTTATATTAAAAAAAAAAGGCAGCGTTACATTTTTATCAAAATATTATGTGCGGTGACAAGTTAATAAAAAGTAAGATTAGTAAATATATAGTAGTAGTAATTTAATAAATAAAAATAATAATTTATTTGATTACTATCCTTTAGTTTCGTATAGGTTTTGTTATCCGCGCTATACACTAGTTTGATCTAATAAACCAAAAATTTCGAAACATTGGCAATTTCAAATATATGAAACAAATTTGAAGCTTTTCTGTTCCCGGTTTTGGGCAAAAAGCAGCAAATGGAGAGGGTTAAAGGAGAAGAGGAATCGAGGCTGATTGAATATTTGAGGAAAGAAGTTCCTGATTGGGACGATGAAGTGAAGTTGATTGCGAGGTACAAAGCATTCAGCGGTCAGAGGAGTGATTGGGAGCCTCTTTATATTTTCTGGAGGGATTTGATTCTCAAAGTTGCTCGACATCTTCACATCTTCATTATTCGTCCTTCTCAGGTTTCTCTCTTTTTACTTCTCCTGTTATTTCATCATTTTTTTTGTGTGTGACTCTGATAATGCTCCTTAACATGACAAATTGACCATTTTTTGTGTTCTGAATGGAAGGTGAAGATTTGGTTCGACCGAGGAGGCCTCGTCCCTTTGTGCCTTGAACAAGTGTTGGTATTTCTCATATTATAATCTATATATGGTCTTAAATTACAATGTGTTTTTGGTATATTAGAAAATGTATTGCATAAGAAAATCTTTTTCAAAGTTATTTTGTGATTTTTGGTTGGGGATGAAGGGAAAGAGCATAAGGTAAGTAGTGGGATCCTAGTGGTTGTTTTAGTTGTATCTTCTAGTTTGAGTCTCTATTGCATGTTTTTTTTTTAATAGTGGTGGTATCTGGGCTAGCTTGAGTTGTCTCGACTATTCTACTAGGTACCTGTAACTCTAACTCTACCTACGAAGGCTTAGGCAAACGAGAAACGCGGCGTAGCTACCTTGAAGCAAGAGGGTTCAAATGATACCCCTCTTGCTAAAAAATTATACTTGTTATACATGTAATTTTTACCAAAAATAATAAATGCATGATAAATAAAGGGTTGAATCCCCTTGACTTGAATTGAAACAGACTTGATGTGGCCTATTTTTACTAAAGTTGAATCCGTTCAATGAAAACTTTGGCTCTACCACTGCTGGGTTTGCTCCCACTTCATTGAACATTATGTCATAGCCTTGGGCGCCTCAATTGTGTGTTGTTTTCAGCATGTTAATATTTCTTGATAAAAAAAAATGTTAGTATGCTAGTGTTTAAAAATAAAGGTAAAAAGATAAATGAGTGCTTTGCATGGACGAAAACATTTATTCTATCCTAAGTCAAGAGAGATATCCATAAGCAAGATCAGATATCTGAGAGAGGAACTAGATTGGGTGGGTGATCCGTAATTGGAAATAAAAACTTAGAAGAAACCCAACCTGAAGATGCAGAAGAAGAGTCTCCAGTAAAATTCTAATAAGTTGAATTTGCAACAAGATGGTCATATCTGCATCAGTGAAACAATAGAGAGTATGATACTTATGGAAGACTAGGGTTCGAACCAGTAGTGTTATAAAAAGGTTTCTTTCCATTTGCTTAAGCATGGGCTGATGGAAGTAATCCGTACATGTATTGGTGGATATGCAGATACCTGGTGGGACAATTGAAATACGCACAACCTTGTCGGGGACTATTGTTCAGAAATAGAGAGGCTAAAAGCTGCGGTATTAGGATCCCAGTGAATTGTTACCGAGGATGGAAGGAAATTGGGGGAAACTATTTGGTGATAGTAGAGAATATTAGCTTCAGCGCTGATGCTAGAAGAGGAAGGCTTTGCTATAGAGCAATGAATGATGGCAAACTTATTTTTGGGGACCTCTTGTCAAAAGGAAAAGTCAGATGGTAAAATTAGGAGAAGAGTATCTGTTCAAACTGTGGAAAGCTCCGCCTGATAAGAAGGATGTGGAGACACAGTTGGAAACGGTGAAGATTCCTCTAACATGGAAAAAAGTAAATGAGATCTCAGAATATCTCTAAAGAAGGTCATACTGAAATTTATCACCCATCAGCTTTGATTATTGGGTGTGATTATGTCTTTGATTTGAAATAGGGGAAAAAGGGAAATTGGGCAAAATCCTTAATGGAACATCTTATATTGCTTTCTCAGAAAATTTTTAAAAAATCCCTATATTGTGGGAAAATGTAATTTTGTGGAAATTTAAGACATGAAGGGTTATGGATTGACTCAAAGACATGCGCACATGTCGAAGGAAGTCAGCATTATTCATTTTGCTGATTGGTGTTCAAGAACGTAGAGAGATTATATCAATCTATCAGCTATGCACCAATCTCAAACTTAGGCAAGCTCATTAAAATGCAAATTTCTTTGACACTACAAAAAACGAGGCTTGTCCCAGCTTGTTTATGAAGTTTGATGGAGGAATGGAATTCACGACAAGCTAGATGAACAGAATGAATTGTTCTAAAAGATTAGTTTGAAGTAAGGATAGAAGAGATCATTTGTGGGTATAAGATTTGGTGGTTTTCGTTAGTCTATCTGGTCCTCTCTTCACCCCCCCCCCCCCCCCATTTCAGTGAACTCTGCTGTACGTGGGTTTTAATTTTTAACGCGCCTTTTGTTCTTTCTGATACAATCTCTTTTGCAGCAATATAAAGATTATTTTATTTAAACTGTCTTATTAATCATCAAAATAGACTGTAAGCAAATGATCTTAAAATTCAATTAGTTGAACAGTGTTATCAATTTTAAATGAGAAGTTTAGAGATTTACGCTGGAACTGAAATTCTTTCCTGCCCCATGCGTATGTCCACAAACTACATCAGCCAGCAGCATGACAATCCTGTTCATTCCATGCAGCTTGAAATGTATACCGCTGGTGAGCTATTGCAGAATGTGGGAGTCACTGATCCAGCTAGTGGCTGGGTTTCCCAAATTTTGCAGAAAGTAGTTAATTTGGGAGTTCTGTTGAGACCACCTATTCAAGAAAAGCTTGCCGAAGACTATTACATCATTCCTGTATTACTGAAGGTAATTGTTTTCTTGTTCTTAAACCAATCATTGATATTATTCATCTTTATGTACTAAACTTGGAGGGGATGTCATAAATTATTAAGATAAAGCTGATCCCTGACTTTCAGAAGCCTGAGTAAAACTACAACGGTTAAAAATAGGCCAACGGAAATATGAATGACCTTATCTCAAGCATTGCCATTGTCAGTCTATGACTGACTATTTCCTATACTATCATGATGTTAAATGTTGTCTTTGTTCTTGCTTTTTTTGTGCTTTCATTGGTTACTGTTCGTTTTTTTTTTGCTCCTCCTTTCCCATGGTTTTCCTTAATCTGTTTCTTGGCTTTATTTCCTGTACCTCCCTTTTGAGGTAGCCCTAGTAATCATTTCACTTTAGTTTCCCTAATGGTACATTGAATGTTCTAATCTTTCAACCCCCCCCCCCCCCCCCCCCCCCCCCAAAAAAAAACAACTAGGAAAAGGCTCTTCAATTGGTCCAAGCATTATCCGAAAGCCACTGGACAGCTTCATGTGTAATTACGTGGAGAATGTTCGAGGAACTTTCTGGCGGATTCAAGGAAGCTCATGCAGTCTTAAATCACTTGTCTGAATGCGGGAAAGCAAAGTACCTTGTAACAAACAAGAAGGGTTTAATGGAGGTAATGTTAGTAGGAATGCTGTTCTCCATTTGCATTTCATTTATCAATAGTATGTTTGGTTCCACAAAGAAAGAGGAAAGGGTGGATGAAAGAGAAATTCATCGCTTCCCTTTCAAGTATTAGTCATCATTTATGGCCAGCTATTTGGTATAATTGAAAGAGAAATAAAAGAGACGTGTTTTTCTCTCCATTTTATAGTTGTATGCTACCCCTCTGTTTTAATATCTCCTCTCAATTTACTTTCATGTATAGCAAGGGGAATAACCCTTACCTCTTCTCGTTTACTTTTCCTCCTTTCACCTTTCACTTTTCAAATAGTATTACTGTGAAAGCTATATACCAAGAACGAGAACGGGGTGGAGATGGCGAAACTTATTTTCTTTCTTTGTCTTTTATTTTTTGATGAGAACAAGCAGCATTTTCTTTTGAGTTTTTGGCAAAAAACATCACTGTTGTCTGGGCTCAAATTTAACTTAATCCCTGTAGTATACCATTTAACAAAAAAACATCCCTATGTATTAAAACATTAAACTTTCTAGTCCAAAAATAGTGCGATGGACGAGTTAGTAATATTGTATTGAAGCAATAGTTCACTATACTATTTTACCGGGCTCGCTTTACCTGTAGCAATCAAGAACATCGTCATATGGATGTCCTACAATCTTTATTGATTTACATTCCATAATAATTGGTTTCTGTTGCTTCTCCTTTATGATTGGAACCTAAAACTTCTGGCCATCCCAGAGATTTTGACTACCTCCTAATACTGCCATATTTACTGCTTTTGTTTGTTAAATCATTGGAAGCTTGGCTCGCCAATCCTTGAACACTGCTGGTAATATGGACGGATGTAGTTTTTCCATACAGGGGGTAAAAGTCTCTCTTTCAGCACGAGCACTTTCTGGCACAACAAGTCTAGATTTTGATGTGCTGCATTTGATTGGGACAGTAGAAAAACTTGAGCATCAGCTTAATGTGATAGATCAGCACTGGAAAAGGTAAGGACTATCATCCTCCATTATTAAATGCTTATACGGACTGAGAAGAGATTCCAACAATAAATGCATCTGTCGTGTAAACCTGCAAAAATAAGTGCTTCATCCAACAAAAAGAAAATCAAGAAGGAATATTGGAAAGTGCTTTCCTGCAGCCAGAAGAGGGCTAGCATGCTCAAAATCGTTTGACGTAATCTTATTGTGAAGTTCAGACTTAATAGCTCTATTCAGGGCTCATAAAGGTAGCACTGTTCCTCAAAGTTAACCACAATAATATGATGCTTGTTCTATGCACAGGTCTAGAGAATCTGCTTTAGCTTCTCTAAAACTTGGGAACAAACAGGTGGCTCTAAGGTATTCAAGGGAAATGAAGCTGGCTTCTCTGAGTAGAGAAAAATGTACAGCGCTTTTAAACCGAGTGGAGGAAGTCCTTGCAACTATTTCTGATGCAGAAGCCTCAAAGGAGGTTGAATGATCTTCTTAGTAGTCCCTGGATATTATATCATGTGAAACTGTGCTTGTTATCCTACAGTGACAAGTTACAGATGACCTTATTAGCCCTTTTTGAACTGATTTGGCAACTCTAAACTTAACCCTGATTAATGGCAGGTTTTTGAAGCCATTCGAATTGGCACACAGGCTGTTAAGGAAAATGGGATCGATTATGATGAAGTCGAGCTGTGTCTCCAGGAGCTGAATGAGTGTGTTGAATCGCAGAAGCAGATTGATGAAATTCTAGGTAGTTTTACTCCCCCGAAATTCGATTCACATTCTTAACAGTATTAAAATTCAAGAGAAAGCATTGATAGTTTTAACTCGATCAGTAAGCATGGCAGTGAAAATTCTTTTATACCATTCACTGGAATAAACGTAACCAAATGGATCGAGCCCATTTGTTGAATTATATCTCCCAGTTCATAAACTGATGGACGATAATGAACCTTATCAGGTTAATATATACTATCTCAATTTGGTGTCAGGACATCGCTTAATATGACCTTTGAATATGAAGTATTCACCCATCAACTGATAAACCGAACAATTTGAACATATCTGCTCAATCTGATTAATTCTGATGAGTAGAACTAGCTGGCATTGTTTTTGTGCTAAAAATGCTAGTTGTCTTGCTTCTCCTCAGGATCAAATGCAGCAGATGCAGAAATTGATGATGAAGATATTGAAGATGAGCTGAAGAAGCTGGAGCTGAATTTTGCTGAGGTACCAACTCAAACATCCACCAGTCACAGTGCTGTGGACGCTCTAGTAGCAGGAGCCCAGGAAACCACCGATGCGCTAAGTGACTCCCTTGCAAACCTTCATATCTCACACCATGTAAGGAAGGACCTGGAGGCAGAACGTGCTGAGGAGCCCATGGGTGTTGTGTCAAATGATGCCAATCGGGAAGCAGCTCTGGCATAGCCAATGTTAGGATCTTGTTTTCTCCATGTTTTTGTACTGTGATGCCTGGTAGTCCACGCCATAATTGATAGAGTGTGCACCTTTCGTCTACAGGGCTCAGGGCACAATTGTTGTGTGAAACACTGTCGATACGAGATTATGAATTGTCATGTCAATGATGTTCTTGTATATTATCAAAAAGTAGTACCCCATCTGTTCCAGTTTTTGTCCCCTTTTTTCCTTTTAAATGTGTATCCGAAGGATGTTATCTTTCTGTATTAAGTAAAATTTTAACTCCAATGCTCCCATTTTATTCTTACGACACTCTAATATGAAAATGACATGGCATGTTTAGAACTAAAAGATTCAAATCGTATTTTTGATATGTATGCACACTTTTGATTTAAGATATGCTTTTTACATTTTTACATATTGTGTCCAGTCAAATGAACATATATAAAAGGATAAGTTGAAGAAGTCAGATTGACATATCAAATAATATTAATACTGGTGAATCTCTGTCCAATGAAAACAATCTTAGAGCATGTTTGGATAGGGGCGGTCCCACATTCATTAAACGGGTTCAATTGAACCCGTTTCGCCACTGTGTATGTTAGTAAATTTCTGGTAAATATTTGTGTATATTTAAGTTCTTTTTTCTTTTTGGTATGTCAACAGACAATGTGCTATGATGGACCTGATAAAGTTGTAGGTCAATTTAATTTTAACCACAACGCTGTCAAATCTATTTGTCTTCTATTTATCATTTTCTATTATTTCACTTTATTTTTTACTACTTAAATTTAATATAATTACTCTAAAGTTAATTTACTTAAAAATTAAATCCTTCTACAAAGTAAATTCTCATTATCTCTTATTGATAATATCTGCTAAAACGTGCAATTAATGCTATTTGATGAAATTATTTATATTTTCGTTGAAAGTTTTCATTTGTCTTATACAACTAAAAAGGGTATGAGCTCCCTTTATTTAATTATTGGTATTTATTTAGTTTGATTTGTAACTCTTTCTTATTGTCTTTTATTTGTAAATAATAGTAACTTGTTATTTCTTTTTAACACAAAGGGATTATATATTTTGTCAATTTTTTTAGACTTAATAAATTTTAAAAAAATTTAAATTGATTTAATTTTTAAAATTTAACAAAATTTTGAATTCGCTGAAGTAAGATTTTTGAAATTAAATAGATAAATTATTTAAAAAATAAAAGTGAATATATTTTCCTTACTTCTTTAAGAATATGTGACTTTGGTTTAAACTATAGAGGCGCCAAATTTAAAATGACTTCATTTTAAGATTAAAAAGAAGTGCGACGAAATCCTGTTTGTCGTGCCTCACAATGGTCATATTATTGATTATCATCATTTTAGACTGAACCCACTTGCATAAAATTCTAGGTCCGTCACTGTATTTGGCCAAGCTTTTGGGAGACCAAAAAAACTTTTTTTTTTGTCAAAAAAGTACTTCTTTGAAAATATAAAGTGTTTGGTCAAAACAGAAAAATGCTTTTGAGCAACTTCACAATTAATTTTTCTACTTTTGGGAAGAAGCTAAAAATTCTAGCTTTTCTCAAGAAATAAAAACAGAAAATTAATGTTTTCAAAACAAAAATATCCTTACCACAAAATTATATTTCCTTTTTAACCTTTACTTTCTTTTAGTCTCTACCATCCTTTCTTCTTGTTTCAACTTTTACCGTATTTTTATTCTTCTTCTCTTATTCCAGTTTTGAATAATCTCTCTAATATAAATAGATCTCTTCTTTTCTCTTCTATAGTTTCTTCTTTTCTTCGTCTCTTTTTACTCTTTGAAATAATAAGACTAATCACTAGATTCAAGCACTTTCTTCATAATGTATATTTTTTTCTTTTCAAGTATACCAATATTATATAATCTCCAGCTTGTAGTTTATTTGTATTTTTTTTTTTTGCATGTATGCAAATAATATAATTGACATAATGCAATACTACCTACTTTGTTATTTTCTCAAGAATTAATAGTATTTTTCATACAGGTAACTTATAAGCATATATGTTCCTACCAATATTATTGCTTTTACATACTTATATTTTACATTGATTAAAAATACATATTACTTTAAATAAAAATAAAAAATAGTTAAATTATTTTGTAATAAAATTTAAAAATTCTTTTTTTAAATAATGCTATTTATAAACAAACTTTTACTGTACTTCATAGTAGTTTGGCGCTCAAAAGTAGTTTTTGAATAGGTTGGCCAAACATAATTTGCTTATTAAATTTTGCAAAAGATGCTTCTCAAACAAATTGGTCAAATACAAATTGCTAATTTTTAAAAGCACTTTTCAAAATTAGTAGTTTTTGACAGATTGGCTAAACAGACTATTAAGCTGTCATTTTTGTGCAGCTAGTTTAGTGTAATTCTCCCAAAATGAAGTAATTCCCGGAATTTTTAACCGAAGTCACCCGTTATTTCAGTCACTTAACCAAACTAATATGACTACCGACTCTTTGAAATTTAATTGAAATAATATATGAATTTTTTTCTTCCTATACAATATTTGAAACTTATTTTTTAAAATTGTCCTAGTTTGTATATTACCCACTCTACAAAAATTATTTACAAATTATATACAATCCATAATTGATGTCTTAATTAAGGGATTCAATTATACATTTTTCTCGTTTTTGCTCCTATCCTCTTTCCTTATTTTTCTGCCTCAATTCTGGGGAGTTTGAATTGCTCTTACCCGAGTTTTTGTAATACACTCGAGCAACGTTCAAAACTTTTTGATTTTCATTGTCTTTTCCATTATAGATTTCCCTCTTTTTATTAAGTATATTCACCTTTTTTCATCCTCATTATTTTGTTCTTTTCTTTTCTATTTTTTCATTTGTTTTCTCCCAAAAAGGAGCTTGTTCTTGTTTTGTACATTGTTTGCACTCTGTCCTTGCATTTCATTCTTACTTTCGTATTATTTATCCTACGAAAGAAATTAACTGTATTATGTTTGAATAATGCATATAAAATTCAAAAGAATGACAAAGCTGTTATAAAATAATACAAGAACAAGAACAATATTGCAGAGAAAGTAGGGAGAGGAGAATTCTTATTGATATTTTGGGATGAATTTACAATGGGGTAAGACCCCTCTATTTATAGGAAGAGAAATGACTTAGCCAAAGTAAAACTCTTCTATAAGATAGACATTCACTCTAATTAGAATTCTATTCTTAACACTCCCCCTTGAATGTCTACTCAATAAGTAATGTGCCTCATTAAAACCTTAACTAAAACAAAACCCAATGGGAAAAAATTCTAGAAAAGGAAAAAGAGTACACATATTTAGTAATGCGCCTATTGGTTGCCTCGTTAAAAACCTTGCAAGGAAAACCCAGTGGGACAAAACCTTGCAAGGGAAAAAGAGTGCAACACGCATTAACTCCCCCTGATGAGAGCATCAATTCACATCCTTGAGCCTTCACATTCCAATCTTGTGCGCCATCTTCAAGAGATCGTTGGTATAGATTTGATAAATAAATCAACCATATTGACTTGAATGAATATTCCGCACCTTGAATTTATCATTCGTGATAGATATATAATGTCTTCACAAATATCGTGGAATGGCTCTTCAATATCTCCATAGAGATATTCTCGCTATCACATTATCTGCTTAAAGTTATAGCAAGATACATATGTGCACAAATTGCACTAAGAAAGTGGTACTTCAAGATCAAGAATTGTATATGCTTCAAGAAACTTAAATCCTTCATAGATTGACATATAAGTTAAGTCATATAAGCCATATAATAGAGAGAGATGCATATCAAGTTTTCATGTCATGTTAGAGAAATAAGATATCGAAAAATGATTGCACATACCATTGACTTTATACTTTCAAGTATTTGAACTACATGTCCAAAACTACATGTCTTTCATATGGAATCAATTCTACTTGAATTGTATCTCTTCCATTTGGCCAATATTTTGTTTGTATTCGACAAACTTAAGATCCTCATCGATATTTAGTGCTATCATAGATGTCGTCGACAAACATTTTATATCGGTTCCAGTAAATTTTTCATAAAGACATAACATGGAGATCTCTTCATTCATATATTCAGGTACCTGAATCTCTCATGAGATTTTATGAAGTGTTATGTCATGTGATCTTCTAGATCACTTGCCTCCTTATTCTGATCACTTTGATCATTTGCTCATCTTCTTTATTAAGAAGTTCTTTTGAAACCGATTTGTCTATACGCTTTAAGCGTATCAAAGACTTTGTCCTTCTAGGACTTAATACGAGCATTTGCAGTGAGAATATAGTTACTTTCTTTGGGTCAGCAAATGCGTATGGCATGCTTTGCAATATGTTGCAATTGAATTATCCTTTTATGAACTTCAAGTTCATATTATGATATTCGAGGATCTATATATACAAATGATAATTCGTTCCATGTAACCTTTTCTCAAGTGTTTATCATGTCTCCCCCTCATGTTAGAAAAACTAACTTGTTTTCTCAACTCTGGGAAATCATCTTTGTGCATTATCATGTTAATATACACTGCACATCAATAATAATAAGATGAAATTATTTGGTTCCTGACCCTGAACCACTTGTGAGGGGAGAATATAATATACTCTCGTGTATAACGTATATCAAATTGATATAGATAACTTTGTTCTCATAAGCAATAATTTAGCTATTAAGTGGAGGCACTCAATAAATTATTTTGCTTAAACCAACTATGATGTAAACCAACTTATCAAGATGAACTATCTTGAATAGAAAATCTGGAAATTATGCTCGAAATTAGATTACTGAGCAATTTACCTCGCAAGCACCGGCCAGGTTGCAGGTTAATAATAATCGCACATGTAACCATATCATAGATGCATCATATGTGGTATACATGGCAGGTGAATGAGCTCATATTCACCTTTGATATTTCCAGAATTTATGGGATTCAACCCCAACTTTAGTTGGTCAATTAATTAATGAGAACAAGTAATATAAGAGAATTCGTAAAGAACTTTCTAGTTCTTTAATATTTACCCATGTGAATTCTCTATTATTGTTGCACATCATACTTAAATTGATATGGCTAACCTGAACGCCAATTGAATAAATTATCAATATTGATAAGTTCATGTTTACACCATGACATGTGCAATTCTCAATAGACCCCAAGTTTATTATGATATGGGTTTTTATATCAATAAACATCCACTTTATTGTGGTATTCGTTTATTTGTGTAGTACAAATTGGAGAATAAAGCGGGTAGCTTTTCATATACAGATTATCCCGCTACAAGTTGTAGTAATAGAAGATATCAAATCTTTCCTTTATTTATTGTCTCAATATAATCAACCGCTTTCACATATACTTTGGAAACTGAATAAGTTTCTTTGAGACTTACTACAACACAATACCTTATTGGTAATCAATTGTGTTTCTCCAACATAGTAATAATTGGCTCTTCTAGAGCTCTCAATTAATTTTGTACTACCACAAATTCATCAACATCCATGTGGTGAATATTTCTTTTAAAGAGAAAGTTATACCATTATGGTCATGTCAAAATTATATGCAATATATG
The DNA here is from genome assembly GCA_034376525.1 of Nicotiana benthamiana. Taxonomy (NCBI): domain Eukaryota; kingdom Viridiplantae; phylum Streptophyta; class Magnoliopsida; order Solanales; family Solanaceae; genus Nicotiana; species Nicotiana benthamiana. The sequence continues at coordinate 79,922,829 of CM067323.1, forward strand.
TTTCTTGCATGCCAAAATATTTTGGCGTACAATAGGTACGTGACCAATGAGCATTCATGCCATAATAATGACATTATTTTCTTATATCATCTCAACCCTCCGTCTAGAGGTGAGTGTGGTATATTCAATACCAATAGCATGTTCATATTCTTCCAATAATGAATATGTATTCATAAATCATATGTTGTCACATTCACACCATGAATGGATCATAATCATCTATATGTGCTGTATAAAATCTCATGTCAAATCGATGACATATATTACTTTCACAGAGTGAACGAATATTTTGAGAATCCTTATTATTCTCATTATCACAATGATGACGATTATAATTTCATCGGTTGCCACTCCATATCCATTGATACCTTCACGGTAATAATTTTGTCTTCTTTCAGACTTATCACATACTACTATCACATTCTCTGCGGGGATATGTAATTTTGTTATCCTTTTCAAGTCCATAAATGCGTCTGACATTTGATTTGCTATTCTTTGCAAATGAATAATCTTTTGCACCCCTTTTTCACAAATAGAGGCACGTGGATCAAGATGAGATAATGATGGATTTTTCCACAAAATTTCCCGTTTGGTTTCACCAACTTCTCCCCCTAATTTTGGGAAAAGTGTCTCATCGAATCGACAGTCTGCAAATCGTGCAGTGAACAAATTCCCTGTCAATGTTTCGAGGTAGCGAATAATGGAGGGCGATTCAAACCCAACATATATTCCTAACCTTCTTTGCGGCCTCATTTTGGTGCGATATGGCGGTGCTACAGGCACATATACTGCGCATCCAAAAATTCTTAAATGGGATATATTAGGTTCATGACCCAAAACTAATTGCAACTGCATGCAAAATGGCGTGACCCCAAACCGAAGTGGGCAGCCTCGTTTTCATGAGTAATGATCTTGCAATCAACTGCAGATGTTTAATTAAAGATTCTGCAAGACCATTTTGAGTATGAACATGAGCTACAGGATGTTCCACTTTTATCCCAATTGAACATTGCATTCTCTATGATAAATCTTGTTCCTTTAGGCAGAGTTATAGTTGCTCTTCCGGAGCCTTCAATCAATTTACTACTACCAGAAATTGTAGTAACATCTGCCTTACACACACTTAAATGGGAGAAATATTTCTTCTCTTTGAATATCGTATGTGTGGTACATGAATCAATTAAACAGATATTTTTACAATTGGACGTGCTTACATAAATATACCTGTGACATATTTGCACTAGTAGAAATACAGAATGGAGTACTATAGAAAGGGTGATTTTTTAAGGGACGGTGATATGATTACATTAATTATACACTCAAAGTGTGAACATGCGGTGAGTAGTAATTAAACAAAACAATTAAGACGAAGTTATCAGATGTGGATGTGGTACAAAAGAGATCAAAAGATATTGTGTATGTGCGAGTGATAAACACAATATGAAATATAAATATATGTGTGTTGTACGAGTAATAGTAAAACACATGCAGCCAGATGCGATAGTATATTAAGACAGTTTTTAATTTTACATTATCATTACCTGCAACAGCTAATGAGTATACTTAATATATATGTGATTGACAAGTACATGTAGTATTACATTTTTACACAGTTAATAATCACATAATGTTATATAAGTGATGTAAGTAAGGAAGTAGTGTGCAAAGTGTGAGCAATTAATAACACAAGGTGTGTGTTAGTATAAATACAGATCAATGTATGATTTATAACATAATGTTGTATTATACGACATTAAATAGTATAGAAATATCAAACTGCTCAATCTTCTTTAACCATGGATCCATCACCGATCAAGTGATCTATTTTCCAATTTATTTACTATATAGTATTATTTTTGTTTGAGTGTTTGCTCTTCAGAAATATTCACAAACAAAGGTGTTGTCAGATAAACTTGTGTTCTATCCCGCCGCCGTCGGCAAGTACCTCGTTCAAAGAAATCAGGAAATTTTCAATTTGCTGCCGCCGTTGAACAACTACCAAGTCTGTCTATTTAGATTTCTAATTTCATAGTTAACGAAATTAACACAGGAGATAAAACAGGATTGTAGCCAAGTATCATGAGATTAATTTCATCATAACAGTGTTTTCAAACCCAAGACAAGAATAATCGTTTAATCCCTAATTAGGGTGGCTATGATATATACTAATTGCAAGATATAGTATTGACAGCCATAATAGATACTAAGATAGAATACACCTATATTAATTTCATAATCTTGATTTAGAGATGCATAAACATACCGTTCAATTCCATCGGTTGCAGCAACACTAGCACTACTACTAAGTCGCCACTGGTTCTTCTTAAGTTGAAAGATTGACAAGTTACAGCTATTCCTCCTTAATTTTCTCAAAGAGATTCTTGAGATAGTAGAGCTTCGTGCTGATAACGTATTATAAAATAATACAAGAACAAGAACAATATTGCAGAGAAAGTAGGGAGAGGAGAATTCTTATTGATATTTTGGGATGAATTTACAATGGGGTAAGACAGAAATGACTTAGCCTCAAAGTAAAACTCTTCTATAAGATAGACATTCATTTTAATTAGAATTCAATTCTTAACATAATTAATTGTATTGCATATAATTCTTTCTTGTTTTTTGGTTAATTTTTTTTATCTATTAATTACACATTATTTAGTTATTTGATTGATCCATTTGGCAACAGCTTGCTCATTGTTATTGCTGGAACTGCTGAAAGAGCCCCCACTCTGTAATTTTACAATTCGGCAATATGCTATTATATGAAAAAATAAACCAGCTTGTAGTTTAAGACAAACTGTACTTAATTTCATACAGCTAAAAAATTAAACCAGGTTGTAGTTTAAGACAAACTGTACTTAATTTCATAGAGCTCCAGTACTTAAAATATTAATTTCATTTTATTATACTATTTGCTTATAGTGTCCTGACCTGAAGGTCTATTGGAAACAACCTCTAGGTAGGGGTAAGATCTGCGTACACATTACCCTCCCCAAACCCCGCGGTATGAGATAGTACTGGGTATGTTGGGAAATTACGCTCCTTGTCACTTGACCCAATATTTTGAAATAACACCCAATCCAAACAAATAATGATTTTTGAAAACCCAAATTCGATTTCAAACCTTCAAAGTTTTTTAATGGCTGTCAATGGCGGATAGTCAAACACCTTCAAAATTTATTGATTGACAATTTTAATTTGAACAAAAATTATGCAACATGAAAGGAAATTACTAAGTTACAACTTTATAGTAAAATAATTGAAATCCATTGATGAATTCTAGGGCTGTACATAGATCGGATTGGTTCGGATTTTACAATTACCAAACCAAACAAATTGTGTCGGATTATTAAATCTAAAGACCAAACCAAACCAATAAAACGCGAGTTTTTCTCTCTCTCGATTTTTTCGGGTTTTCTCGGGTTATTCGGATTTTTCGATTTTTTTCGATAAAATCTTCGTAGAATAAAACATATAAATTATGCTCAAAACACCAACTACATGACTAATCAATAAGAATACTGCTACAATATCCTACGAGGTTTTGCGTTGGAGTCGTTCTATTTTTCTGAGGGTTTATTTCAAGCTCACTTTTGATTCAATTAATGAAAGAAGCTATTTTGACAATTAAAGAATCAGATTTTCAAATGAAATGAGTATTTCTATTCTGAGTACATAAGGCGTAATATAACCTTCTCTCTCTATACAAACCTCAATTGAATAATTCAAGGATCATGAACCAAAGTCATTTTCTTTGGTTGGCTCGTGAAAGTTCGACAGGACGATGACCATTTGTGATCTGTCCGAGTCATTAGCTAAATTGTGGAGCCCATTCTCTTAACCAACGAGAAATTTTGCTGTGTTCCCTCCAAAAAGCATAAATCGGGAGAACTTTAAACTTGTCACGACAAGCTACACAGAAGGATTCCGAGAAAGTGCGTTTCTTAAAGAAAATGTTGATAAGAGCATCTACCTAAATACTAGTGAACTACCGGAAAAATAGACGCCATAAGCCCTAAAAAGAATGTAAAAAAAATCTACTCCTTGGGAAATAATGTAATAGCTTTTCTTTACCACGCATTAGAGGCAAATATGCCTACAACTGTGGTCGATCTTCTGAAACCTCGAGATTGTTGAACAATACCCTATATCAACCAAGGACACCCTCTTTTAAACATTCAGCAACCACAAGTTTCAGCTGACACATCTTCTCTCTTGCCACCTACATGAATGGAAAACTTGCAGTTAGAGCACGAGTAATACTCATTTATCTCCTCCGGAATTGAAAAGGTCAATGAAGTCTCTAGTTATTCTAATGTGGCAGGGTGACTTTTTATTTTTACTGTTCTAGTGGTAAAGTTCATTTATTTTAATGTGAAAAAGATCGTTTCGTAACTTTACTGTTATAATAGGTGAACAACAACAACAACAACAACTACCCAGTATATTCCCACCAGGTGGGGTCTGGGGAGGATAATATGTAGACGAGCCTTACCCCTGCCCGAAAGGGCAGAGAGGCTGTTTCCAGTCGACCCTCGGTGCATAGGATAAAAAAGGGAAAGCTGCATTAAGAAACAAAGGTAAAATTAGAAACACAAGCAAGACAAAACAAAATAATAAAGCACAAGTACTCCTGCATAAATAACGTAAATAATTATGGAAACATAAGCAACATAAATACAGTCGCATGCAATAATAACAAGCAGTAACTACCATACTAACAACCCTCTGGGGACATAAGCTAAAACACTAATCACCTATGGGTAACCCTACTATCCCACACCCAACCCCGGGAAAGGCGTACGGAGAACTCTATGAGCCCCTAGCCTACAATCCTGATTCTAGACCTCCAGACTCCCCTATCAAGGGTCATGTTCTCGGTAACCTGCATTCTGGTCATGTCCCGTCTAATCACCTCTCCCCAATGCTTCTTAGGCCTCCCTCTCCCTCGCCGACCACCAACAATCTCCAGCCGCTCGCAGCTCCTCACCGGGGCATCTTGACATGAAAAGGGCAAATTGAAACAGTACACATGATAGATAATTGAAGCCACTATCCAAGCGTATAAGATGTATAATGGAAACCTGATAAGTGATGAGCACCATTCATAGGTAAAGTTAAATGACAATACGTGAAATTAACCTCATAGCAAATTGACATGAAAGCAGCCAATTGAAGTAGTACACATTATAGATAATCGAAGCCACAATCCAGGTGTATAAGATGTATAATGAAAACCTGATGAGTGATGAGTACCATTCATACTACATCCTAGTCGGCAAAGCAGGTGGGGAGGGGACTTGGTTTTTTTTCTTTTTTGGTTTTGGGGGGGGGGGGGGGGAAGCTAAATGCAGAGTTGCTCTCCAAATTGTGAGTGCAGAATACTTACATGATGGATCGTATTAATCCTTCTTTCAGCATAATCAAGCTGACTCTCAATTGCTTCTTCCGCTTCCAAAAGTAGTTTCCTACTTGATGCTTCTACAATATGAAAATCCACATAAACATCGGAAGTTAGCTTGTACCCATGATTAGAAGGCACAGGTCCATTATATAATGTAGCACCGCACCGCATCAATATTTGCTGCCACAAAATGTATGAGCAGCAAAGGCATATTGCAGCAATAAGTCATGGGGAATCTAACATATTTGTTTAACTAGCATAGAAAGAACATGTTATGTCATCAACTACAGGTCTTCCGTCATCTGGAAGATATAGTATGCAGTAGATGAAATAATATTCAAGATATAGACAATTGCTGGCTCCGACTAAATAATTATACATTAACAAAATCCATAGAAGATCTTATCATACTTCTTTTTTCCACAGTTGCTTTCACTTCAACTTCGTGTGCTTCTAGAGATTCAAGTGTGCTCTTGCAATCCTGGAGATGCTGATTGACCTCTTCTTTGAATCTTTCATATATGGCATTCAGATGCTGCTGTTTCTCTGTAACGTAATTCAGAGTAACTTATTTTTCAGACAAGCAAAAGAACCACATAGCTTTGGAGAAGAGGAATCACAGAAAATCCGGGAAAGAAATGTAGAAGAGCCAAATTTCCGTGTGAATTTGCATTTATGGAAGATAGTATTAATTCCATAAGCTCATCAGTACTACTAAAATATGAGACTAGTCATGCTGGGATTTATGGCACGCAAATCTGATGGATCCTTTCAAAGTGGTAGTTAACAACGTAAAATACAAAATAAACTTGTGACACAACTCAAACATGCAGAATAGTCCTCGGCCCAAGGGCATCTGGAAGAACAAGTTAGAACATGTTACTGATAGGAAAACGTTTCCATGACATAAACAAATAGAAACTAGCAGAATTAAGCTTCCTCGGGCACTCAATTTTGAGCAAAATGCTACCATGTTCAATTAGAACAACAAAACACAGTAGACTCAAGCAAATTGTTAATAATGGTAAGCAATCCCCACTTCCAACCGAGAGGTTGTGATTTCGAGTCTCCCCAAGAGCAAGGTGGGAAGTTCTTGGAAGGAAGGATGCCGGGGGTCTATTTGGAAACAGCCTCTCTACCCAAGGGTAGGGGTAAGGTTTGCGTACATACTACCCTCCCCAGACCTCACTAAGTGGTATTATACTGGGTTGTTGTTGTTGTTGTTACCTTGAAGCACTTCTTCTACATGCTTTCTCTTTGATTTATTCAGACTGGTTATCTTTCCCCTGGAACAGAGCAGAATCATAGTTAAAGAGACACTCTTCCAAATTGTAACTGCCATTTTATGCTCTACTTACATGTCTGCTTTAATCTGAAACTCAGCATTCTGCAACTGCGTATGTATATTCTCTGCAACAGACTCCAGAATCTCAGCAGATCGTTGGTTAGTAACAGCCTTCATTTTGCTTCTAACTTTCTCCAACGAGATAGCAAATAAGGCCATGGCACTGCAAAATGATATTGACGCTCAATGAAATGTTGAAAACGAAAAACTTCTGAAGGATCTTTTAATTCATTTACTCGGGAAATAGAATTCAGCGCTGAAGAAAGCTTTTAATCTGAAAATGCAAGAAATACCTATTTAGCGCATCCTCTTCATTCTGTGCTATATACCTCTCAAGCTTCCTACAATCAATTCCTGTTAAATTCATGTGGAGCAAAGAGAGAAAGAGAGACAAAGAGACAGTCTTTAGGGAATGATCAACTGGAAAAGCGAAAGCAATTTTAAAGGAATAAAATGAAGATACATCAGACAAGTGGAGAACTTTGAACCAATGGACATAAACCTTTAGAAGAGGCTGCAGCAAGATTAACTCCAGAAAGATTAGCATCATCTTTGTTGAAGAGTCTTTTGTTTGGTCGAGGAGCCTCTTGTTCCTTGGTATTACCGATTTCAGGAGACAGTTGTGTCTGTATACCACCTACATAGATATCATAAAGTAATGAGAACAACTGATTTTGCTTCAGTCAAAGGAGGCGCTTGATCAAGAGGTTGCATACTTCTAAGAAAATTCATTCTATGTTAAGATGGCCAGCTCAACAACCTATTTACTAATAAAAGGTCAGTTAGAAGTTCACACACATTGCTCCATCAGTCAGGCAGAAAATCAATCAAATAATATTCATTTTGAATGAAGATCAATACTTAGCCATATCACTTTTTCATGTTAACAGGCACCAGGTACTAAATTCTGTCTGCTTTTGGTGAAGAATCTCCAAAATTTCCAGTGGAAAAAGTAACACTCTCCGGATCTTAGAGGTACCTCAAGATACCAAGTCCAATTTTACTGTGCATTTTCTACTCTCCTTAAGCAGTTGATGCATAAGAGACATCTATATGCATCTCTTCTATTTCAGTAACAAATAATCATTTCTAAACAAGAGCAGATCACGATAAATGCCAAAGGGGCTTAATATATTAATATTCAAGCAAACTTTTGACTTTATCTTACCTCTCAAACTACACCTCACTCATAAATAAGATATAAATTGAATGAACACATAAGAATTTGAAGGAAGAGCAAAGTGTACAATTAAAGCCATAACAGGCGATCATCAGTCATACTGATAAACAGCAAGAAGCATCAGTCAGGGTCAATGGTATAAAGTATGCAAAGGAACTCTATCTCATCAACAGCAGTAAGTTACACCAATTACAAAGTTTAGAAGGGAATTTGGTCCCCATTAATAATTCACAGAAAGTAATGACATCACTCCTCCACTGCCAGGCAAAATGTTTACTTGAAGCTCCAGCCTCCATGCACCTTGCCCATCAAATGTGACACATTTCTATATACACGCAAAATCTATTTCAACATTCGGCAAACAACCACCACAAATGGGGAAATCAGATGTAAAAGTCATAGATCAGCAGCAAATGTAATTTATGTCCAGTACGGAACATCTGGAGATCTACGATTACTTTTGAAAGAAACTACAGGAACTGAAAAATATATGGACATGAATCCTAAAGCATCAATTTAACCTTGAATGTTTGAACTGTCTTCAGAGCCCTCGGCATCACTTTCCATGGATGGCGGTCTAGAAAACCTAAACTGTGTATCTTCTTCCTTGATAGGTATTGATTCAGAAAAAGGAGAACTTTCCAATTTCCCTGCATCATCCTGTACATTCGATAAGGAAAAGCAAGAACTCATTACTATAATACTATGACAATCATCACTAGATTACAACTGTTGAGTGAACAGAAGAAGGATACTGATGACTCATCCCGTGCATTAGACTTGTATTCTCGTTTAAGTCCATCAAAGCTCTTGACCTTACAAATGCCCTCAGTTTTAGATATTATATGTTCATGAACATCACCATGTGGTTGCCCTAGATTACTTCTTGGTGCAAATTCAGGAAAAGATTTTCTGCCAAGACCAAATCTCTTGACATTAGAAATTCCCTCAGTTCTAGATGTTATATGTTCATGAACAGCACCAGGTGGTTGCCCCAGATTGCTTCTTAGTGCAAATCCAGGAAAAGATTTTCTGCCAGAATCAGAGCTCTTGACATTAGAAACTCCCTCAGTTTTAGATGTTATATGTTCATGAATATCACCATGTGGTTGCCCCAGATTACTTCTTGGTGCAAATCCAGGAAAAGATCTTCTGCCGGAATCAGAGCTCTTGACATTAGATATTCCCTCAGTTTTAGATGTCATATGTTCATGAAAATTACCATGTGATTGCCCCTGATTGTTTCTTGGTGCAAATCCAGGAAACGATTTTCTGCTAGGTGTTTTCATTGCCAAAGTTGGGATTTGTTCGTCAGAGTCCGAGTCCAATGCTTTCCTCTTGGATTTATCTGCTGAGTTTCCATGCTGATCTACATGTTCTTGCAGATTTCTAAGCTGCTCAGTCATCTCTACAACAGGGGATTCTAGGTTATCAGCATTTGGCTGGTCCATCTCGTCTTTTTTCTCCTCAAACAAAGTAGTACCATTACCAGCTGCAACACCAGGAAATACAAATTTCTCAGCAAGTAGTACTCTTTTATGGCTATTGCTTGCATCTTCATCTTTCATTACGTTGTTCTGCTTGCAAATCTTGGATGCATCCATCTGGTGACTCTTCCTCTTGCCTCTCCTTCCATTTTCCATCAACGAACTATCAGTACCAGCATCACATAATGCTCTAGACCACCGATCTTTTGAAAGGAAGGGATTTTTCTCTAAGCCATCCTCCTTATATGCCGGTGGCCTTTTTCTACTGTATGATTTCAACCTAGCAGGAGCTCTTTTTCGAGCTAAAGACCGAGTAACTGGTCTCCTAATAGCATACTCATGACTTTGAGTATCACTTTCTATAGTATCTGAATTTTGCCTAGGCTCATTAACATGATATCCTGTGTCTTTGTGCTCTGGGTGCGAGGCGTTTGCTTCCTGCTCGAGAACTGGAGAATTTGGACACTGCTTGTTTTGGGAAGAAACATTTCCTAAGATCTCCCAAAGCTTCAACCTTAAAGTTTCACTGCCTGCATTTTCTGGTTTGGCATTTTTTCCTTTGACTTCTTTCTCAGGCATTTCTTCCACTGCAGCATTCTCCTTCACCTGTTTTGATTTGTCAAACTGTAAAGTCCTTGTCTGGATTAAGAAAGCCCTTAAAGAACACTCTACTGGTCCTACCTCCACTCTGTTTGATCTGTTGAACATCTCAACTACGCCCTGAACAATTGAAGGTTTCTCTGCTGGAGTAACAGGCTCTAAAGTTGGTTCATGGTGGGGGGGTTTAGTTGATTTCCAAGGAGATGTCTGCTGCTCCAGGGGCTCTCTGATAGCAGAAGTGCTCCCTATTTCCTTCTTCTTTGTGTCATTCGTAAAATTCAGCTTGTTTCGAGCTATTGTTGTTCCACCATTTTCAGCAGATGTCCCTTTGTTAGAAGTTTTAAGTGCAGCCACGTGCGCGTGATTTTCAGCTTGCTTTGCTTTCTGTGTTCTGCATTTTGCAACTGAATCTATCACAATTCCAACTGATATTTTTCTAGATTGACTGGATGGATGATAATTGCTGCCAAAACTCCAAGCGTCACTCATAGGGTCCTAACAAGGAAAAAATAAAAGTTATTCAACATCTATCTTACTAATTAAAACTTTTTGAAAATTGCACTCATACAATGAAGTGGCTTGAGAATCATGAGGTCTTAAGGGTAAACCCCAACGGAGTCAAAACACTCGGTGATTCTTCCCATCTGTCCAAGCCAACGGGGCAGAATTATCTACCTGTTGAGGTAGCAGGTAAAACATACAGAGCACCGACGAAATTAGAGATATAAAACTATCGGAAAAATCAGTAGGGACAGGGCAAATATGCTTCAGCGAGATCCTATTATAGCATTCAGATGAAAATCTGCAAATTAAATTGCTTCAATTAAGCAACTCAGACTCGAATTACAGAGCTGACCACTTACATCTCGTGAATTTGGCGTCCTGTTGACCTCCATAGTCGCAAATTCAGCTGATCCAAAATGAACCGATTCCGTGAGTGCCTAATATGTAAGCAGAAAGAGTGATTAATCAAGTTTAGCAACAAATTATTGCTTGCATTCAAACACACACACAAACACGTCTCTCTCACACACGCACACACAAACACATCTCTCTCTCTCACACACACACACACACGCAGAGCACAGAATAACTGAGAACCGATCTTCCAAAAGAGCTTGTAATAGTTAGTTAACGTTAACTCTAGAAGATTACAGATGAAACTTCGAGAAGTTCAATATCCAACCCGAGTTCCAAATTGCTTTATTAGAACAATTTCCGGTGCTACTACTTCCTTTTTCAAAAACGAAACGCTAAAGCTCTATTAGAGAAGAAGATGAATCAGAGATTAAAAAAATTCAAATCTGATACAAAATCTGGTGAATCAAATATAGCCGGCTGCTATTAGTAGAAATTGAGCATAGAGTTGAAACCTTACCACTAAATAGAAACGAGATTTACCATGCGCGCCTCCTTTCGTTTCTGAGTTGACGCTCCACAATAAGCAGAGGATTTTGGGTGCTTTTTGAAATTTAGGAAATGGGTAGCGTACGGGTGAATTCGCGTGATCAACACATATATATGTGAGGAAAAGGCGGGAAAAATGAAAGTACGGAGCATTCCCTTTTACTTTCACACTGCGCACTAACTCTGACGTCTCCGGTTTGGTGTTTTTTGGAAATTGAGCATCCAATTTTTCGTAGAAGCACTTCAAATGTTTCTATTTCTTTCATTAATTCTTTTGTTGGTGTTTTGGAAAATTGATAATTATAATCACGTCTTGTAAACGTTCATGAGTATTTGACAGAGCACTTTTATTGTTATTAAAATTAATTAAATAAGATGACCAAAATTACAAATATAGAGTTGATGTAATCATTGAATATTTTTACACTAACGTCAGCATCATGCTTAGGACTTTGGTTACTGGAATAATAATTTCGTGATAAATTGTGAATTATTTTATCCTACATTTAAATGAATTTCTTATTCTAATATAAAAAGTTAGAAATATTGATAATAATTTCATGATAAAATGTGGATTATCATTTAAATGAATTTCTCATTCCAATATAAATAGTTAGAAATTATTTATACCACAACAACAACAACAACCCAGTATAATCCTATTTAGTGGGGTCTGGGTAAGGTAATGTGTACGCATACCTTACCCCTACCTGGGGTAGAGAGACTGTTTCCAAATAGACTCCCGGCATCCTTTCCTCCAAGAACTACCCACCTTGCTCTTGAGGAGACTCGAGCTCACAACCTATCAGTTGAAAGTGGGGGTTGCTTACCATGAGAAATTATTTATACCACAATTGTTACTATTATTTTATGCCAAACAATGAGAAGACAGGCCATTCCCTCTTCAAAGAGAATATATCATTACAAGTCTTCTCATCAATGTCAATTATAGCACTAATGGTAAATAAATAGAAGTTTTTTGTTCAAACAACTATCCAGAGTTCCTATAGCTCTTCGTCCTAATTGCCAAGGCTTGTTGAAAAACTTTTTCTCGGACTTACTTCATCTTCCTTTAACATGAATGAGTTATTTATGATAAGCGAGATATTACCTAAAAATTTACTTTCTCATTTGCACGGACAAGTAGTAAAGATCTATTATACGAGTTCCAAAAATAATGAATGTATTATAGTACTCACTTCGGTCCACAATAAGTGAATGTTTTACTTTTTGATTTTGATACAAAATAAGTATCTAGTTAGGTAATCAAGAAAAAATTTAATTTATTTTTACTCTTTTACCCTTATGTACATATCCCTAAAAAAATTCTCTCTCATCATATTAACTTACTAAATAAGGGTAGTTTAGTCATACTAGATAATTTTATATAGAATTTAATATTTTATTAATGAGCATATTAAAAGTAAAACAGACACTTATTGTGGATCGGAGGGAGTATTCATTATGCCAAAGAATCATATAGATTACCACCCTAAATAACTAATTGGATATGGAAACATAAGTAAACAAGCATGTAAGTGCCCAAAAAAGGTACTCAATGGTCTATGTCTCTCTTGCATTTATTTTTTTTCTTTTCTTTTTCTTTTTCTTTTTACTCTCTTGCATCTTCAATCAAAGGTTATGTGCTTTAAATTTAAAGATCCAAGAAATAGTTCATTTGAATTACTTTTACATCTCTATAAAATGAGAATACATGTTGTTACATAAAAAATTTAAGATTCATGAAACTTCATTTTTCACATAGACTTTTAAGCGTGCAATTGGTGTGTATCAAATCACAAAATAATTCTTGATCATGGAGTACTTAAGCAGATCATGCACCTCATTAAAAGATGATCCAGCATACCAATTCCACCCCAGATGTAAAAAATTGGGCATTACCCACATGTGCTTTGCTGATGATTTGCTGCTGTTTCCCAAAGGAGATATTACTTCTGTCATGGCCCTATCCAAATGTTTCTCCCAATTCTCTGAAGCTTCTGGACTACAGGTTAATCTGAACAAGAGCTCAGTCTATTTTGGAGGGGTAGCACTGGCTATACAGAAACAGATCCTCGACCACCTTGGCTATGAGCAAGGTCAATTGCCATTCAAGTATCTAGGAGTTCCCCTATCTACCAAGAAAATCACACTGCTGCAATGGCAACCTCCAGTGGATAAGATCACTGCCAAGATCACTTCTTGGACTGCCAAAACATTGTCTTACACTGGGAGAATACAATTGGTTCTATCTGTCATCTTTGGGGTCCAAGCTTACTGCGCACAACTGTTTATATTGCCTGTGAAAGTACTGAAAATGATAGAAGGCATTTGTAGGAGTTTCATTTAGTCTGGGATGAACACTGTAACTAAGAAAGCATATATCTCTTGGGACAAAATGTGTACCCCAAAATCAGTTGGAGGGATGAATCTCACTCATCTCAAGCTCTGGAACAAAGTTGCCATTGCAAAGACCTACTGGGATCTAGCTCATAAAAAGGACAAGCTGTGGATTAGGTGGATCAATGTATACTACATCAAAAACAGACCTATAGAATCCATTCCAATTCCTGCTCAGGCAAGTTGGATGGTTAGAAAGACGACCAAAATTACAAATATAAAATTGATGTAATCATTGAATATTATTACACTAACGTCAGCATCATGCTTAGGACTTTGGTTACTAGAATAATAATTTCGTGATAAATTGTGAATTATTTTATCCTACATTTAAATGAATTTCTTATTCTAATATAAATAGTTGGAAATTATTGATAATAATTTCATGATAAAATGTGGATTATTTTATCCTAATTTAAATGAATTTTTCATTCCAATATAAATAGTTAGAAATTATTTGTACCACAATTGTTACTATTATTTTATGCCAAACAGTGAGAAGACAGGCCATTCCCTCTTCAAAGAGAATATGACCATTAGAAGTCTTCTCATCAATGTCAATTATAGCACTAATGGTAAATAAATAGAAGTTTTTTGTTCAAACAACTATCCAGAGTTCCTATAGCTCTTCGTCCTAATTGCCAAGGCTTGTTGAAAAACTTTTTCTCGGACTTACTTCATCTTCCTTTAACATGAATGAGTTATTTATGATAAGCGAGATATTACCTAAAAATTTACTTTCTCATTTACACGGACAAGTAGTAAAGATCAATTATACGAGTTCCAGAAATAATGAATGTATTATAGTACTCCCTTCGGTCCACAATAAGTGTATGTTTTACTTTTTGATTTTGATACAAAATAAGTATCTAGTTAGGTAATCAAGAAAAAGTTCAATTTATTTTATATCTTTTACCCTTATGTACATATCCCTAAAAAAATTCTCTCTCATCACATTAACTTACTAAATAAGGGTAGTTTAGTCATACTAGATAATTTTATATAGAATATAATATTTTGTTAGCATATTAAAAGTAAAACAGACACTTATTGTGGATCGGAGGGAGTATTAATTATGCCAAAGTACCATATAGATTACCACCCTAAATAACTAATTGGATATGGAAACATAAGTAAACAAGCATGTAAGTGCCCAAAAAAGGTACTCAGTGGTCTATGACTCTCTTGCATTTATTTTTTTCTTTTCTTTTTCTTTTTTTTACTCTCTTGCATCTTCAATCAAAGGGTTATGTGCTTTAAATTTAAAGATCCAAGAAATAGTTCATTTGAATTACTTTTACATCACTATAAAATGAGAATACATGTTGTTACATATAAAATTTAAGATTCATGAAACTTCATTTTTCACATAGACTTTTAAGTGTGCAATTGGGGTGTATCAAATCACAAAATAATTGTTGATCATGGAGTACTTAAGCAGATCATGCACCTCATATAAGATGATCCAGCATACCAGTTCCACCCCAGATGTAAAAAACTGGGCATTACCCACATGTGCTTTGCTGATGATTTGCTGATGTTTGCCAAAGGAGACATTACTTCTGTCATGGCCCTATCCAAATGTTTCTCCCAATTCTCTGAAGCTTCTGGACTACAGGCTAATCTGAACAAGAGCTCAGTCTATTTTGGAGGGGTAGCACTGGCTATACAGAAACAGATCCTCGACCACCTTGGCTATGAGCAAGGTCAATTGCCATTCAAGTATCTAGGAGTTCCCCTATCTACCAAGAAAATCACACTGCTGCAATGGCAACCTCCAGTGGATAAGATCACTGCCAAGATCACTTCTTGGACTGCCAAAACATTGTCTTACACTGGGAGAATACAATTGGTTCTATCTGTCATCTTTGGGGTCCAAGCTTACTGCGCACAACTGTTTATATTGCCTGTGAAAGTACTGAAAATGATAGAAGGCATTTGTAGGAGTTTCATTTAGTCTGGGATGAATACTGTAACTAAGAAAGCATATATCTCTTGGGACAAAATGTGTACCCCAAAATCAGTTGGAGGGATGAATCTCACTCATCTCAAGCTCTGGAACAAAGCTGCCATTGCAAAGACCTGCTGGGATCTAGCTTATAAAAGGACAAGCTGTGGATTAGGTGGATCAATGTATACTACATCAAAGACAGACCTATAGAATCCATCCCAATTCCTTCTCAACCAAGTTGGATGGTTAGAAAGACGACCAAAATTACAAATATAAAATTGATGTAATCATTGAATATTATTACACTAACTTCAGCATCATGCTTAGGTCTTTTGTTGCTGGAATAATAATTTCGTGATAAATTGTGAATTATTTTATCCTACATTTAAATGAATTTCTTATTCTAATATAAATAGTTGGAAATTATTGATAATAATTTCATGATAAAATGTGGATTATTTTATCCTACATTTAAATGTATTTTTCATTCCAATATAAATAGTTAGAAATTATTTGTACCACAATTGTTACTATTATTTTATGCCAAACAGTGAGAAGACAGGCCATTCCCTCTTCAAAGAGAATATGACCATTACAAGTCTTCTCATCAATGTCAATTATAGCACTAATGGTAAATAAATAGAAGTTTTTTGTTCAAACAACTATCCAGAGTTCCTATAGCTCTTCGTCCTAATTGCCAAGGCTTGTTGAAAAACTTTTTCTCGGACTTACTTCATCTTCCTTTAACATGAATGAGTTATTTATGATAAGCGAGATATTACCTAAAAATTTACTTTCTCATTTACACGGACAAGTAGTAAAGATCTATTATACGAGTTCCAGAAATAATGAATGTATTATAGTACTCCCTTCGGTCCACAATAAGTGTATGTTTTACTTTTTTATTTTGATACAAAATAAGTATCTAGTTAGGTAATCAAGAAAAAATTCAATTTATTTTATATCTTTTACCCTTATGTACATATCCCTAAAAAATTTCTCTCTCATCACATTAACTTATTAAATAAGGGTAGTTTAGTCATACTAGATAATTTTATATATAATTTAATATTTTGTTAATGAGCATATTAAAAGTAAAACAGACACTTATTGTGGATCAGAGGGAGTATTAATTATGCCAAAGTATCATATAGATTACCACCCTAAATAACTAATTGGATATGGAAACATAAGTAAACAAGCATGTAAGTGCCCAAAAAAGGTACTCAATGGTCTATGACTCTCTTGCATTTATTTTTTTCTTTTCTTCTTCTTTTTTTTACTCTCTTGCATCTTCAATCAAAGGTTATGTGCTTTAAATTTATAGATCCAAGAAATAGTTCATTTGAATTACTTTTACATCTCTATAAAATGAGAATACATGTTGATACATAAAAAATTTAAGATTCATGAAACTTCATTTTTCACATAGACTTTTAAGCGTGCAATTGGGGTGTATCAAATCACAAAATAATTGTTGATCATGGAGTACTTAAGCAGATCATGCACCTCACCAAAAGATGATCCAGCATACCAGTTGCACCCCAGATGTAAAAAATTGGGCATTACCCACATGTGCTTTGCTGATGATTTGCTGATGTTTGCCAAAGGAGACATTACTTATGTCATGGACCTATCCAAATGTTTCTCCCAATTCTCTGAAGCTTCTGGACTACAGGCTAATCTGAACAAGAGCTCAGTCTATTTTGGAGGGGTAGCACTGGCTATACAGAAACAGATCCTCGACCACCTTGGCTATGAGCAAGGTCAATTGCCATTCAAGTATCTAGGAGTTCCCCTATCTACCAAGAAAATCACACTGCTGCAATGGCAACCTCCAGTGGATAAGATCACTGCCAAGATCACTTCTTGGACTGCCAAAACATTGTCTTACACTGGGAGAATACAATTGGTTCTATCTGTCATCTTTGGGGTCCAAGCTTACTGCGCACAACTGTTTATATTGCCTGTGAAAGTACTGAAAATGATAGAAGGCATTTGTAGGAGTTTCATTTGGTCTGGGATGAACACTGTAACTAAGAAAGCATATATCTCTTGGGACAAAATGTGTACCCCAAAATCAGTTGGAGGGATGAATCTCACTAATCTCAAGCTCTGGAACAAAGCTGCCATTGCACTGGGATCTAGCTCATAAAAAGGACAAGCTGTGGATTAGGTGGATCAATGTATACTACATCAAAGAATGACCAATAGAATCCATTCCAATTCCTGCTCAGGCAAGTTGGATGGTTAGAAATACGACCAAAATTACAAATATAAAATTGATGTAATCATTGAATATTATTACACTAACGTCAGCATCATGCTTAGGACTTTGGTTACTGGAATAATAATTTCGTGATAAATTGTGAATTATTTTATCCTACATTTAAATGAATTTCTTATTCTAATATAAATAGTTGGAAATTATTGATAATAATTTCATGATAAAATGTGGATTATTTTATCCTACATTTAAATGAATTTTTCATTCCAATATAAATAGTTAGAAATTATTTGTACCACAATTATTACTATTATTTTATGCCAAACAGTGAGAAGACAGGCCATTCCTTCTTCAAAGAGAATATGACCATTACAAGTCTTCTCATCAATGTCAATTATAGCACTAATGGTAAATAAATAGAAGTTTTTTGTTCAAACAACTATCCAGAGTTCCTATAGCTCTTCGTCCTAATTGCCAAGGCTTGTTGAAAAACTTTTTCTCGGACTTACTTCATCTTCCTTTAACATGAATGAGTTATTTATGAAAAGCAAGATATTACCTAAAAATTTACTTTCTCATTTACACGGACAAGTAGTAAAGATCTATTATACGAGTTCCAAAAATAATGAATGTATTATAGTACACCCTTCGGTCCACAATAAGTGTATGTTTTACTTTTTGATTTTGATCCAAAATAAGTATCTAGTTAGGTAATCAAGGAAAAACTCAATTTATTTTTACTCTTTACCCTTATGTACATATCCCTAAAAAAATTTTCTCTCATCACATTAACTTACTAAATAAGGGTAGTTTAGTCATACTAGATAATTTTATATAGAATTTAATACTTTGTTAATGAGCATATTAAAAGTCAAACAGACACTTATTGTAGATCGGAGGAAGTATTAATTATGCCAAAGAATCATATAGATTACCACCCTAAATAACTAATTGGATATGGAAACATAAGTAAACAAGCATGTAAGTTCCCAAAAAAGGTACTCAATGGTCTATGACTCTCTTGCATTTATTTTTTTCTTTTCTTTTTCTTTTTTTTTTACCCTCTTGCATCTTCAATCAAAGGTTATGTGCTTTAAATTTAAAGATCCAAGAAATAGTTCATTTGAATTACTTTTACATCTCTATAAAATGAGAATACATGTTGTTACATACAAAATTTAAGATTCATGAAACTTCATTTTTCACATGGACTTTCAAGCGTGCAATTGGGGTGTATCAAATCACAAAATAATTGTTGATCATGGAGTACTTAAGCAGATCATGCACCTCACTAATAGATGATCCAGCATACCAGTTCCACCCCAGATGTAAAAACTAGGCATTACCCACATGTGCTTTGCTGATGATTTGATGTTGTTTGCCAAAAGAGACATTACTTCTGTCATGGCCCTATCCAAATGTTTCTCCCAATTCTCTGAAGCTTCTGTATTACAGGCTAATCTGAACAAGAGCTCAGTCTTTTGGAGGGTTAGCACTGGCTATACAGAAACAGATCCTCGACCACCTTGGCTATGAGCAAGGTCAATTACCATTCAAGTATATAGGAGTTCCCCTGTCCACAAGGAAAATCACACTGCTGCAATGGCAACCTCTAGTGGATAGGATCACTGCCAAGATCACTTCTTGGACTTGTTAGATAATACGCTTAACGCTAGAGGGGGGGGGGGGTGAATAGCGTTATAATAAAAATTAGCGTAAACTTGCGGAATTTAAAATTTGCAGGAAATAAATAAGTGCGATAAATAAGAAAGAACACACTGAAGTATTCTGGTTCACCACAACCTGTGGCTAGTCCAGTCCCCGAGAGACTCTCTCGAGATTTCCACTAACTTGTCAAGCTTCCGGGTGCTTAACAAACCTATACAACTTGAGGACACAAGCCTCAACACCTTTGCTCGGAGATACAACACTCCAAGACTTCAACCAAAGGACACACAAGTTCCTTCACAACTTGAGGACACAAGCCTCAACTACCTTTGCTCGGAGATACAACACTCCAAGACTTCAACCAAGGAAACACAAGTTCCTTCTTACAACAAGAGAATAACAATTCTCTTCAAGTGTACAAAACACTAAGCACTCAAACAAGACACTCCTTAATGAGTAGATATGAGTAAAAGAATACGCTCAAGATCGCAACAACTTTCGACAAGAGTTTGGCTCTCAAAAACTTATGTAATGAATATAAAATGATAAGCAATAGAGTATGCAAGCTTATCGCAATTATATGATCAGTTGTTGTGTGTTGTTGTACTCAAAAGACTGAATTGAAGCTGTATTTATAGTTGAAAAACTTGGCATTACCGTTGCCTAATTGCCAATTAAGAACTGCTGATTTTACTCTGTGACAATCGATTGTCAAGAAGCCACAATCGATTGTTTGCCAATCGTTCCAAAAATCAATCCCAGATTTTACGCTTAACAATCGATTATCCAAGATCAACAATCGATTATTGGCAACGTTCAAAAAATCATTTCCAGATTTTACGTAAAACAATCGATTATACAAAATCAATAATCGATTATTCAGCAACGTTCAAAAAATCCTTTCCAGATTTTAATTTCAACAATCGATTATAGAAGATCAACAATCGATTACCTGACGGTATTTGAAAATATTTTGGCAACGGTTAGTTATACAATCGATTATACTAAGTCTTGAAAAATCAATTTAGACACTGCCTCGTGACAATCGATTGTTATATACTCACAATCGATTATTTAATAACTTTGAAAAAGTCTGGAAGACACTGCCTCAACACAATCGATTGTCATATGTTCACAATCGATTATTTTGTGACTTTGAAAAATCTGATGGACACTGTCTCTTCACAATCGATTGTCATTAACTTCACAATCGATTATTTTGAGCGTTGAAAAACTTTGATGGACACTGCCTCATCACAATCGATTGTCATAAGGTTCACAATCGATTGTCATGCAGATTTGAAAAATCTGATGCTCACTGCCTTAACACAATCGATTGTCATTAGTTCACAATCGATTGTCATGCAGTCCTGGCTTAACATAATCGATTATCATAAGTACATAATTGATTATCTTAGTCCAGATTTTAGAGGCATGTTTAAAAATCATTTTGACTAAAGTAAATATGCATGATTTTGTAAAAATAATTTTACGAGAGAAGCCATGTCATGAGTCAAGTTGTCGGATCAAGATCACACTTAAGAATGACTCATGTAAAACTATAAAACTTGGTCTTGTGCTTGAATCTCATTATATATCAATTGTGCGCTTGTACTTGAGCTTCGTCATATGTCAATTTGCGCTTGTTTGTCATTCATCAAAACCTACACATATGAACACACGTTTTAGTATAATGCTTTGAGAACGTGTTTCCAACAATTTTCCCCTTTTTGATAATGGCAAACTTTAAGCGGGATATGCATATTAAGCAATTCATAATGACGATTCAAGACAAGAAAAGATATGCAACAAGTATATGGATATGCAAGTTGTTCCCCCTTAATATATGAATTCCCCCTCAATTTATGCCGATAAGTATTGAGAGTGCATACCCGTTATCTTCCCCCTTTTGCCATTAGCAAAAAAATGTAATAGGATGGCAAGGATTGAAAAAAACTTGTTTATTTATTGAAAATAAGGCGTGATTACTTAAAGAAAGTACAATAACTCAAATAATAGCAGTACAATCGATTATTGATACGAGATAATCGATTATTAGACGACAAAAACCGATTTTTCTGAAGAAGACTCGATTATTGCGCGTCATGCTTTATAATTCCTCCTACCTTTAGGGCGATACCTGCAAAAATATAGACGTCTCCGACGCTCAAGTCAGTAATTTGTAACGAAATAGTAATTTAATCTAGTGTGGTCAAGTGAGATCGTGATCTCTTAAGAAGTGTGTCCTAGGGTGTTCTTAAGAGTGTTTCGGGTACTTACCATTTCTCCGACGTTGCCAATTACCTGTTCGAGAGGGTGATCTTTGATTGTTCTCCACTCGTTAGGTATTATAGTTTCTTTCTCCAATTGTGGCGCTTCCTCCGTTGGTTGTTCCAAAATTTCGTCTTGATTTTCTTTAGGCGTTTCCTCTTGTATTTGTTCTTTCAAGCTATCTAAAATACCTGCAAGATCAAAACCGGAATCCTTTCTCGCCAAGCGAGCATTATTTTCGGAAAACACAACATGAGGGGATTCCCCCACAGTTTCGGTTCTTTTATTAAAAACCCTATATGCTTTGCTACGTGAAGAATAACCAATGAAAATTCCCTCATCGGACTTAGCATCAAATTTTCCCAATTGATCTTTTCCATTGTTATGAATAAAAACTTTACAACCGAATACTCTAAAATGGGTGATACTTGGTTTCCTTCCCTTGTAGAGTTCATATGGGGTCTTCATGAGTATTGGCCTTATGATTACTCTATTTAAGATGTAGCATGCGGTACTCACGGCATCCGCCCAAAAATGTTTGGGAGTATTAGCCTCTTTTCCCGAGCATGGTTCTAGCCATCTCTTCGAGACACCTATTTTTCCTTTCCACCACCCTATTTTGTTGTGGTGTTCGTGGAGCGGAAAAGGTATGCTCGATACCGAGTTCGTCACAAAAGTCCGCAAAGAGATTGTGGTCAAACTCTCCCCCATGATCACTTCTAATTGAAGTGACGGTTGTTTCCTTTTCGTTTTGAACACGTTTAAGGAAATATTTAAAATTCTGAAAAGCATCACTTTTATGGGCAAGAAATAAAGTCCAAGTAAATCTGGAATAATCATCAACAATAACAAAAGCATAACGATTTCTTCCTAGACTTTCAATGCGAGATGGTCCAAACAAATCCATGTGAAGCAATTGCAATGGTCTAGTAGTTGAAACAATATTTTTCGATTTGAAAGATGCTTTTGTTTGCTTCCCTTTTTGACAAGAATCACAAATAGAGTCATTTTCAAATTTCAAATTGGGAAGACCAATAACTAAGTTTTGTGAAATCAATTTGTTCAAAAGATGCATGTTTATATGTGCTACTCTACGATGCCATAGCCAAGTATCATCCTCTTCGCTCATAAGGCAATCCACATATTCGGGTGAGGAATTAGCAAGATCAACCATATAAATATTATCCACTCTAAAACCACGAAGGTTAATTTTGAAATCACTACGTCTAAATACTAAGCATTCATCCGAATCAAATAAGGCAAGATTTCCCTTGTCACATAATTGACTTATGCTCAAGAGATTATGCTTTAAGCCTTTAACAAGTAATATATGCTTAATAGAAGAATTTTCATCCTTACCGACCGATCCGATGCCGATAATCTTTCCTTTATTGTTGTCACCAAAAATAACACTTCCTCCTTCTTTGTGTTCTAGTTGAAGGAATTTGGATTCGTCTCCCGTCATGTGCTTGGAGCATCCACTATCAAGGTACCATATTACACTTGATCCCTTCAAACACACCTACAAAACAAATTAATGAGTTTTAGGTACCCATGCCATTTTGGGTCCTTGAGGGTTAGGCATATCATAATGGTGCGATTGAGTGATATGTCTATGTCGTGTAAAACATGCAGGAGCAATATGACCAATTCGTCTACAATAATGACAAGTCACGTTGGGATTATGCATCCTTCTAGGTTCATAGTAATTAGACGGACGAAAATTGTTCACTCTATTTTCGACACTATGGCTATTGCGCATTTCATGAAAGTCATTTCTCCTACTATTATGAGCAGCATTTCTAGAATAATTGTTTCTAGGTTGAGGGCCATTTCTAGGTGTTCTAAAAGGTTCAAACTTCCTTCTAGTGTGTGGCCTAGAATATGCATCATTTCTAGAGTAGTTATTTCTAGGTGGTAAGTCATTTCTAGGTCTTCTAAAGTGTTCAACATTTGGTCTAGCATGCATATTGGTTCTAGGGTTGTTATTTCTAGGATGAGCATTTGTTTTATTAATCCTAGGTTGAGCCTTAGGTGGTTGGGGTTTGGCTTCAACCTTTTCTTTAGGCTCATTCTTAAAACCTATGCCATGCTTGGTTGACTTCAAATTAACAAGGACCTCATTCAAATTTTTGTGAGAAGAATTAAACTTATCTAAGGTGCCCTTTAGCCTTTCTACTTCATTTTTGAGATGCATACAAGAAGTACAATTTCTAATAGAGCTTTCGGGCTTGTCGGCGCTTCTTTTTCCGAAAAACTTGTTTTCCTCTTTCAACTTCTCATTTTCTAAAACCAATTTTTCCAAATCCTTTTCTTTCAATGAGAGTTGTTTTTGAAAATCTTTTTCTTTTGAAGAAGCATTTTCTTTTATGCTTTTAACAATTTTTGAAGCTTTAATAAATTCACTATATAACTCATCAAAAGCATTTTGCATTTCTTCAAGGGAAAAGAAATTTTTAGAAGAGATTTGACATACCTCATCTTGCTTGTCTTCTTGTGCCATAAGACAAAGGTTTGCGCTTTCCTCTTCTTCTCCTTCGCTTGACTCATCTCCGGAGTCTCCTCCCCAAGATATATATGAACGTTGCTTTTTGAAAGGTTTCTTTTCCTTTTTGATGTTTGGGCAATTTGATTTGATGTGCCCGGTTTCTCCACATTCATAGCACTTTATTTGTTCTCCTTGCTTTTTGCCCTTTCGTTCATACTCTTTTCGCATGAACTTTTGAAATCTTTTGATAATGAGTCCAAACTCGTTGTCTCCGTCCTCATCAACTTGCGGTTGGCTTGTGCTTGCCTTTAGAGCGATTCTTTTCCTCCTTTGATCATCAACATGAGGGTTAAGTATAGTAGATTCATAAGTCTTAAGATTACCTCTTAATGCGTCGATGGTAACATTTGAGACGCCAATGGACTCTTGAATCGCGTCGGCCTTTGATCGCCATGCCGGAGTGAGACTTCTAAGGATTTTTCGGACAAGTTCCCTATCCGTGAAAGTCTTCTTGAGAGCATGTAGGTCATTTACGATTATTGAAAATCGTTCAAACATTTCATCCACCTTTTCACCTTCCTTCATGTGAAATAATTCATAAGCATGGGTTAGGAAATCAATTTTGGCTTCCCTTACCTGGTCTGTACCTTCGTACGTAATTTCCAGCTTGTCCCACATTTCCTTTCGGATATCATCCGCGTCATATTCTTCTTCGGACTTGGGAACCCATTCGTTTTCAACCTTTTTGGTTGGAATTTGATTTCCCTTTGTTATCACCTTCCAAAGATGAAAATTGTTTGCTTGAACGAAGATTTTCATCCTCTCCTTCCAGTACGTATAGTTTGTACCGTTGAATAGTGGTGGTCGGGTGGAGCACTGTCCTTCCTCTATTCCTGCAAAAGAGTCACGAGTAGAAGCTATGGAAGTTTCTCTCAAACTGTTAAGTCTTCAGAGAGTTGGGCTCTGATACCAATTGTTAGATAATACGCTTAACACTAGAGGGGGGGTGAATAGCGTTATAATAAAAATTAGCGTAAACTTGCGGAATTTAAAATTTGCAGGAAATAAATAAGTGCGATAAATAAGAAAGAACACATCGAAGTATTCTGGTTCACCACAACCCGTGGCTAGTCCAGTCCCCGAGAGACTCTCTCGAGATTTCCACTAACTTGTCAAGCTTCTGGGTGCTTAAAAAACCTTTACAACTTGAGGACACAAACCTCAACACCTTTGCTCGGAGATACAACACTCCAAGACTTCAACCAAAGGACACACAAGTTCCTTCACAACTTGAGGACACAAGCCTCAACTACCTTTGCTCGGAGATACAACACTCCAAGACTTCAACCAAGGAAACACAAGTTCCTTCTTACAACAAGAGAACAACAATTCTCTTCAAGTGTACAAAACACTAAGCACTCAAACAAGACACTCCTTAATGAGTAGATATGAGTAAAAGAATACGCTCAAGATCGCAACAACTTTCGACAAGAGTTTGGCTCTCAAAAACTTATGTAATGAATATAAAATGATAAGCAATAGAGTATGCAAGCTTATAGCAATTATATGATCAGTTGTTGTGTGTTGTTGTACTCAAAAGACTGAATTGAAGCTGTATTTATAGTTGAAAAACTTGGCATTACCGTTGCCTAATTGCCAATTAAGAACTGCTGATTTTACTCTGTGACAATCGATTGTCAAGAAGCCACAATCGATTGTTTGCCAATCGTTCCAAAAATCAATCCCAGATTTTACACTTAACAATCGATTATCCAAGATCAACAATCGATTATTGGCAACGTTCAAAAAATCATTTCCAGATTTTACGTAAAACAATCGATTATACAAAATCAATAATCGATTATTCAGCAACGTTCAAAAAATCCTTTCCAGATTTTAATTTCAACAATCGATTATAGAAGATCAACAATCGATTACCTGACGGTATTTGAAAATATTTTGGCAACGGTTAGTTATACAATCGATTATACTAAGTCTTGAAAAATCAATTTAGACACTACCTCGTGACAATCGATTGTTATATACTCATAATCGATTATTTAATAACTTTGAAAAAGTCTGGAAGACACTGCCTCAACACAATCGATTGTCATATGTTCACAATCGATTATTTTGTGACTTTGAAAAATCTGATGGACACTGTCTCTTCACAATCGATTGTCATTAACTTCACAATCGATTATTTTGAGCGTTGAAAAATTTTGATGGACACTGCCTCATCACAATCGATTGTCATAAGGTTCACAATCGATTGTCATGCAGATTTGAAAAATCTGATGCTCACTGCCTTAACACAATCGATTGTCATTAGTTCACAATCGATTGTCATGCAGTCTTGGCTTAACAATCGATTATCATAAGTACATAATCGATTATCTTAGTCCAGATTTTAGAGGCATGTTTAAAAATCATTTTGACTAAAGTAAATATGCATGATTTTGTAAAAATAATTTTATGAGAGAAGCCATGTCATGAGTCAAGTTGTCGGATCAAGATCACAGTTAAGAACGACTCATGTAAAACTATAAAACTTGGTCTTGTGCTTGAATCTCGTTATATATCAATTGTGCGCTTGTACTTGAGCTTCGTCATATGTCAATTTGCGCTTGTTTGTCATTCATCAAAACCTACACATATGAACACACGTTTTAGTATAATGCTTTGAGAACGTGTTTCCAACAGGACTGCCAAAACATTGTCTTACATTGGGAGATACAATTGGTTCAATCTATCATCTTTGGGGTCCAAGCTTACTGCGCACAACTGTTTATATTGCCTGTGAAGTACTGAAAATGATAGAAGGCATTTGTAGGAGTTTCATTTGGGCTGGGATGAACACTGTGACTAAGAAAGCATATATCTCTTGGGACCAAATGTGTACCCCAAAATCAATTGGAGGGATGAATCTCACTAATCTCAAGCTCTGGAACAAAGCTGCCATTGCAAAGACCTGCTGGGATCTAGCTCATAATAAAGACAAGTTGTGGATTAGGTGGATCAATGTATATTACATCAAAGACAGACCTATAGAATCCATTCCAATTCTTGCTCAGGCAAGTTGGATGGTTAGAAAGATCATCCAATCAAGAGACATACTACAGAGGATCCAGCACTGGGAGGAACAGAGATGCTCGACTAGACAGTTGTACCGGTCACAGATGCAAGAGTTGCCGAGAGTCCCATGGAAGAATTTAATCATACAAAACTATGCAAGGCCAAAGGCAATCTTCAACCTATGGCTATTCTTATAGGACAGACTCCCAACAAAGGACAGATTGCACAGCTGGGGAATGAGTATTGATCAACAATGCACCATATGCCAAAACCACCCAGAAACAAGAGACCACTTACTAATGACCTGCCCTGTCACTGTGGACTTATGGGAAAGAACAATGAACTGGCTGCAGGAGAGCTATCCTCCTAACAAAGATTGGAACCAGAAAATGCAGTGGTTGATAAGCAAAGCCAAGGGTCGAACATGTCGAGCAACCATCTTCAAAATGGTAACAGCTGAATTTGCATATACTATTTGGCTGGAAAGGAATTCAAGAGTCTTCAACAAGATATTTCGATGTATCACTGCCTTACTGAGAGACATAGTGTATAATTGTAATGTTAGAGGTACCCCACGAATTAGACTACAATTACAACACCTTTGAATATAGTAGTGTTAGTTAGTTAGGATAGTAGAAACACTTTATATGTTATCTCACAGATAGTCAGCTGAGTTGAAGCTAGACTATGGTTTTGTAATGTTACTTCCTTGGTGATTAATGAAAAGCCTTAATTACCAAAAAAATGAATTGTTGATCATAAGATGGGAGGAGAAAGACACGTGCATAAATTCGTTGTAACACGCAACAAACCTCAATATATACGATTAAATCCAGCCCATATGATTTTATTGATTAATCGAGACCAAAGGGATGGATCGAGCATCAGCCCCATAACATATTAAACCGAGGCATGAGGATAAATTATCGAGCTCAGGACTCGAAGTACTTGTTGAATTCGAGATCGGTAATGATCGAGATCGAACGGGATAGGCATCGAGCGAGACCGAAGATAGCATAATAACGGAAAGGCGAGATATCTCTGACTAGTCGAGAATTGCGACAGATATCTCGGAACAGATCAAATCAAAGATGGTTATTTATCTAATCATGGGATTTTCTTCTGTGATTAAAATTATACCGTAAATAGGATTGCCTCTACTATATAAAGAGGGTCTTAACCATTTGTAATTATCTTACATTCACACATATCAAAGCAATACAATACCTTTTTTCTCTCATACACTCTTGTTCATCAGTTTATTTCATAATTGATGCTCACTCACTCAGTTCAAGGGCGACCTAGCTCGAGGGCTGAATTGCATTTCGATACTGGTTTGTTTACTTTGTTGTTTATTTCTACTATTAATTATCGCATTTATAAACTGGTGCTAGGTGAAATTACATATCCTTAAAACCACTTATAAGTTTAATTGTTATATGATTTTAAGGGTAAACAATTTGGCGCCCACCGTGAGGCTATGGATAATAGTGATTGGTTGGTATTAATTCTCATAACACATACTGCTTTATACATGTTCTCGTAAGTGTCTTTGATTTCAGGATTAACATGTCAAACTCTCAAGTAGCAATCCCACATACAGACAATGGCCCTGGTTTCCACAGCAAAAACGAAAACAGCCGCCTCGGGAAGCGGAGTGCCTCCAGTCAATCCCGATGGACCCCCAACTATAAATCCAATTGATGTCAGCTCCCATATTGCTATTAATGGGAATTTAGGTGTCGACCCTGAAAATAGCATCCGTAGAGATGCTCGAGCAACCTATCAGAATGCACAGAGTGGTGAAAATGGCAGAATTAGACTTCGAGTGATATTCGAGATGTTGCACTCAACAAGCTACAATATCACAACTCCAAAATCAGAATTATGCACCAAGCACAATCGAGCTCGAGTCATCGCAAGAAGTTTTTCATAGAGCCGAATCGGTGCCAAAGAAATGAAGGAGAATCGGAGACTAATCCTGCTATTGTAAAAATGCTCGAGGAACTGACAAAAAATTTGAGTCGGGGAAAAAGAAGGTCGAGGAAAATGATAAGAAGGTAGAAACTTATAACTCGAGGGTCGACCAGATCCCGGGAGGACCACCAATATTGAAAGAACTTAACTCCAAAAAATTTGTCCAAAAGCCTTTCCCCCTAAGTGCAGCTCTGAAGCCAATCCCAAAGAAGTTCCATATGCCTGAGATTCTGAACTCCGGATAATAATAGGACTACAGATCTAAACGAACACGTCACCTCATATACGTGCACCACTAAGGGAAAATGATGAGATTGAATCCTTGTTGCTGAAAATATTCAGAGAAACTCAATAAAAGGGTGCCATGATATGGTATAATAATTTACCACCTATTGATTCATTTGCGATGGTTGCAGATTCTTTTGTGAAGGATCACGCTGGAGCTATTACAGTTGCAACTAGAAAATCGGACCTATTCAAGGTAAGGTAAAAAGACAACGAGATGATCAGGGAATTCGTATCTCGATTTCAAATGGAACAGATGGATTTTCCATCGATCACCGATGATTGGGCTGTTCAAGCCTTCACTCAAGGTCTCAACGAACGGAGTTCTATGGCTTTGCAATAATTAAAGTAGAACTTGATTGAATATCCAGCCGTCACTTGGTCCGATATACAATATTGCTATCAGTCAAAGATTAGGGATGAAGACGAACAACTGGGGGCTCCAATTAGCTTGATATATCAACAAGCCCTTGTACATTGGACGAGAACCACGATCGAATAGAGCTTGAAATCAATCATACGAGAAAGATCAGATAAATAGTGGGTCTGGACACAACCCCGTTCGAAATGATAGAAGGAATGAACAAAGCTCCCGAGGGCTCATGAGAAAAAGCGGTTTCGATAGGGATGCCGGGTCCAGAAAAGCACCTCGATTGTCAGAAAATAACTTTAGTGTAGATGCTTCTACCATAGTATCGACCATTGGACGCATCAAAAATGCCAGGTGGCCTCGAACTTTATAGACCGATCCCACCCAAAGAGACCCAAACCAAATATGCAAGTATCATGGCACCCATAGCCATAAATAGAAGATTGCAAACAACTAAGGGAGGAAGTAGACAAGTTGTTCAACGAGGGGCACCTTTGAGAATTCTTAAGTGATCGGGCCAAAAATCACTTCAAAAATAGAAATTCAAATAGGCAGAATGAGCAAGAAGAGCCACAACACGTTATTCACATGATCGTTGGAGGGTTCGATATTTCTCAAGGGTCGGTATTCAAACACACCGAGGTGACAATCACAAGAGAAAAATGGAATCGGGACTACTTACCAGAAGAGACTTGTCTTTCAATGACGAGGATGCAGAAGGGATCGAACAGCCTCAAAATGACGCGCTGCTAATATCTATCCTTATGAATAAAATTCAAGTTAAATGTTTGTTGATTGATAAAGGTAGCTCGGCCAACATTATCCGATCAAAGGTCGTAGAGAAGCTTTATCTACAAGATTAGATTGTGCCCGCAGCTTGAGTGCTTAACGACTTCAACATGCCAAGTGAAACCACCAAAGGGGAAATTATCTTGCCGGTAAATATGGCTGAAACCATAGAAGAAACAAAGCTCCATGTAATGAGGGTGACATGAGTCACAACGCCCTAATCGGAAGGCCTTGGATACATAACATGAGGGTGGTACCTTCGACCCTTCACTAGGTTCTAAATTTCCCGACATCTGAGAGAATCAAAACGGCATGCGAGGAGCAGACTTCCGCCAAGTACATGTTCGCGATCAACAAAGTGATATCGAGCCGACACTTTTGTCAACAAAAGGATCAAATTCAAAGGGAAAGCAAGAAGTCAAATAGCAACCACATCCACCAGCCTCGGCCCGATTGGTGGAACAGGGAACTATCGAGGATGATTATTATATGATACCTCAAACCTTCATAATTCCCGATGATTCTGACCGTCGCGCCCCCCTTTTTCCTTCGCGAAATCGGGTTCGTGACATTTTGGTTAGGACAGCTCTTTACTTTTGGGAAGGGGTTCTTGCAAGTGTCGCCACCTAACGATTTAAGGTGTGTTAGGGTACCTATGGGGTTCATTTATAACTAATTTTTGGTAACCAGAGATAGGGTAAGAGCTTGAAATTATCCTAAAGGGAAGGTGTTAGACACCCCTCAGGATCCACTAGTGTGGTTTTTGGCCAGACAATTTTTGTGAATTTGTGCAATTAGCAAATAGACAAGTAGGGATCAAATAATATGGATTTAAGTTCAAGTGTTTGAAAACAATTAATGAAAGCAAGGTTTTGAAAAAATTTGCAATTAAGCATGCTTATGAATGTAAATGGGGTGTCCTGGGTTGTTTGTAGTATGGATCACATCAATGTAGTACTCGGTATGACACTAACAATAATGGGATGCTGCCATGACTCAGAACTGTACTCTCACATAAGAGGGGGTCAAATGGGAGGGATTCACATAGAAAATCAATCTACATAAACACAAAGAAAGAAGGAAAGCATAACAGACTAAGGGTGCAAAAACATGGGAAAGAAGCATAACAAAAGAGAAGAAGTAAACACATAGTTTAGAGGGTGTTATTTAACTAGAATGACATACCAATTGCAAGTTTTAGCACAACAGAAAAACAAAAGCAAGTAACATCCAGAAGTCAGCAAAAGGTAAACTTAGATCCTTCAGCAAGTACTTGAGAGTTCAAAAGAACTTGAGAATGTTTCAGACAGTAAAAGAGAAGAGGAGCAGGGTGCTCAGCACTAGAAATTCAGAAAGTAGTAATATAGAAAAGTATTGTAATTATGTAATCGAAAAGTATTCGAAGTGTATTTTGAAATTTGAAGTTTGTATATGTGTTGAGAGAAGAGCAGGTATTTATACTTTGAAATCAGGCAAGTAACAAGGCAAGAAATCAATCAAGTATCAATTAGGATCAATCAGTAGTAGAGATTCCCTTAATTAAAGAGTCTAAATTTGAACGGCAAAAGGTAGAAGCTATTTAAGGAAAGGGGATCATGTAACATATGGGTCATGATTAAAGAAAAAGAATTTGAAATACACGATTAAATAAATAAGACAAGAAGTGAATCAATTAGCACATAGTAAATCAGGGAAGCAAAGATTCAAAGATTATTACTAATGAACCAAGTCAGAAAATAAGGGAATTTGAAAGGTTCAAATTAAACAAGGAAAGAATCAATTAGGCTTATACAAGAAAGTATGTAATCAATCCCAAATCAAAGGTTATTGTGAGGGAGAAATTCTACCTATAAAGAGTGCAAAGCTTTAAACATGTGAGGCTGGATTCAAATAAAGAAAAGTGTCATGCAATCAAAAAATCAGTGAGTAGTGGACTATAGCTAAGAGAGAATATCAGATAGCATGCAAAAGATTAAGTAAAAAGTCTTTTAGCAAAAAAATCGGATTCAATATGGAGAAACAAAGTTGAAACAGAGATGAAATGACTTCAGGCTCTTGGAAATTAGGATTTTGAAACCAAAAAATTTCAGAGAAGAGAAGCAAACAAGTCACATACATGTGGCCTAAAAAACTCGAATGAAACCCCCAAATTCTAGGGTTTCTGCCCTTAATCGAGTGTAGAGATGAAAGCAAATAACTCAGGCATGAATGACAATGAAGTAAATTCAGAAAAACCCAAAGGAACTAAACCTTAAACATTTCATGAAAACATAATGAAAAAATAAGATACAGTAGAAGAGATCATAAGGAAATGGTAGAAGAAAGTATAGTAGAAGAAAAACACATAGGAATCATAGTACAATAAAAGAAACACATAGGAGTCACAGTAGAGCAAGTAAAATTAAAGAATACCTAAGTCAGAGAAGATGGACGGCTTTAAAGGCAGAGTTTTTTGAAAGAAACTTTGAGAAATAGTTTGAAAATCTTAAAATAAACACAGATCTAGAAAAAGTAGGAGAACCTCGAAAGGCTAGGGTTTTAGAAGAACCCTAGAAGCGAGAAAGGACTGGAAAATGTATGCTTTGAGCCAGGTGAGCATAGATAGGCTCATAGGAACAAGACATGCTGGGGATGGCCGTAAAACTTGAATCGGCAAAGATCTGAGTGAAAGCCTTCAAGGTCAGACCTTGAATCTTCAAGCAGCAAGTGTGCAGGAGCATATGGAGGTGAGTACATGCCACACATGGCTTGTACATGCCATGGATTTCGGTGAAACATGGTGAAAACCGATGGGAGAAGGCTAGGTGCGGTTTTTGGGTGAAAATGAATTAGGGTTAGGGTGTGGGTGGATTAAAAAAGGTAAGGAATGATGGTGACCGTTGATAAAAATGATTAGCGGCCTGGATTAAAAGGTGAGGTTGGGTGAATTGGGTCAGGGACGGGTTAAATTGAATTTGGGTCATTTGATTTGGGGGTTGAAATTGGGCTGAATTTGGGTGCAATTTGGGTTAAAATTGTAATGAAATAGGGCCAGATTTTAAATAGCCACTTCTCCCCATTTTATTTTATAAAAAATAATAAAAGGATTTTGAAACAAATTGAAGGTACTAAGTTAAAAAATAATGTACAAATATTAAATTAGAAATACTAGAACTAATTTTATAATTATAAAATACGATTAATTTCAAAATAGGCTATAATGCATTTATATGCAATTTAGTTTTAAAAATGCCAAATAAATTGGTAAAAATATGCAAAATTCACCTTAGTTATATTTTTGTATAAATATGAGAATGAAATAAGTTATTCACCAAAAATACTAATTTTGGGGATAATTTTGGATTTTGTACTATTGAAATAGACAATAAATTGACTTTAAAAAAACCTTAAAATTTTGGAAAAAATACCAAAACTTTTGGGCATGGTTATATATGCATACATATATTATTTTTGAAAGAATTTTGAGGATAGAAATATATAGGGAAAAGTTGGGTATCAACAACTACCCCTCTTTACCCAAGGAGGATGAAAGAGTTGTTGGGTAAAGACAAGATGACCAATTTTCACCGAAAACAGCGATTGAAAAAGGACTTCGACTGCGCTCTATCTTCTGATCTACCTAAATATCCATGGTTTTACAGGAATCAGGCCACATGTAGTTCATGAACCATTGAAGGAATGTGCCGAGGGAGATTCGAAAAGACGGACGAGATGGTTAGATTTAAACAAATGTTTGGAGTTAAACAAGTTGCGGTGATGTCTCCTACTGAGGCGGTCGTTTGCTAGACGGTGTACCTGTAAGTAAACAATGTGTGTATTTGTGCATAATTAAAACATGATGCAAGTTCCCGTTGGACAATGAACGCTGTCTTCGGAAGGTTAGGATGACGTCCTCGGACTATGATGTCCTGGGCCACGAAGAGCATAAAATTAAAGATTTGCAAGCCATGAAATGGTGTTCTCGGGATATGCAGATGGTGCCTTCGAACTATGGCACCTGTGAATAAGTTGGTGATCTTTCAGCCCATGAGAAGGTGGCAATCTTTCAGCCAAATGAATGCAAAGGGTGGCGATCTTTCAGCCAAAGCGAGAATTTAAATGCAGGTGGTGATAGTAGCCATTCGAAAAATAAAGTGGCAATATTTCAGCCATGCAGGATGGAGACAATGCTTACTCTCGGAAGGCGGACGAGTAGCCTTATGCAAGATGGAGGTAGAGCTAATCATCAAAAGGCAGATAGATAGCCTTATGCAAAATGCATATGGTGACAGAGCTTGGTATTGAAAGGTAGATAAGTAGCCTTATGCAGGAGTGAGGTAGAGCTTAACCTCGGAAGGCAGGAAGATAGCCTTATGCAAAATTCAGATACAGACAGAGCTTAGTCTTGAAAGGTAGATAAGTAGCATTATGAAGGATTGAGGTATAGATTAACCTCGGAAGGCAGAAAATAGCCTGATGCAAAAAATGCAGATGGAGACAGAGCTTAGTCTCGAAAGGCAGATAAATAGCCTTATGCAGGATGGAGGTAGAGCTTCACCTCGGAAGGCAGAAAATAGCCTTATGCAAAAATGCGGATGGAGACAGAGCTTAGTCTCGAAAGGCAGATAAATAACCTTATGCAGGATGGAGGTAGAGCTTAACCTCAGAAGACAGAAAATAGCCTTATGCAAAAATGCGGATAAAGACAGGGCTTAGTCTTGAAAGGAAGATAAATAGCCTCATGCAAAAATGCAGATGGAGACAAAGCTTAGTATCGAAAGGTAGATAAGTAGCCTTATGCAGTGCAGGAATGTAAAGGAGTGAATAGTATTAAGTTTTCTTAGCTGATAGATGATTGTGATATCATGACTACCAGGGATATTGAGCGTAGATAGTAAACTTGTGAATGCGATCGTTCTGAGACTTTCAACCTTGAAGGGTACGAGTGAATGTATTCAATGATTTGCGACTTGGGTGCCTGCATCCAAAAAAAATAATCCTGAGTTCTGTAGAGGGGGAAGGTTAGTTCGTATCCCTTGGCTCTTGACGCCACGCATCATTGGGGTAGCGTTGCTAAACCACGGCGATGCAAATGGTTTTTATGCATGATTCAGTAAATATAATTAAGTGCATATTTTAAAATGATTTTATTTTGGATGAACCAATGACTGCAACGTGGTTGAAGACGCGATAACCTTGCTTGTTTCGAAATTTTGAGGATCCTCGTCAAAATTCTGTCCCAGTTTACTGGGCTGGCGCTTCTGATGGCTATGCTGAATGACTGAAAAATGGATAGATTCTACATTTTGAGCCCCCCCCCCCTCAAAATTCTGCCCCAGTTTACTGGGTTGGTGCTGATAAGGAAACTGACTTCGGAATTTTGAGGGTCCTCCTCAAAATTCTTCACAGTTCCAATAGCGGGGAAAAATGGAATTTTTATTAACCATAGGGCTGCCTACGTAACCCCTCTTAAATGGGAATCAGGTCAGGCATAGTTCAATTACATCATGAAGAAAAGCATATGATCAAATGTAGTATCGTTTCACTGCGTCTGAGTTGATTGGCTTCGGCCAAACTTCCCCGTCTATTTCTACAAGAATAAGGGCTCCTCCAGTTAAAACCCGGTGAATCATGTACAAACCCTGCCAATTGGGAGAGAATTTCCCCTTGGATTTATCTAGATGCGGAAATATCTTCTTCAACACCAGTTGTCCTAGTGTAATCTTCCTTGGTTTAACACTCTTGTTGAAGGCTCTAGACATTCTGTTCTGATATAGCTGACCGTGGCAAACTGCATTCATTCTATTTCCGTCTGTAAGGGCTAACTTCTAGTGGCGACCTTTTACCCATTGTGCATCATCTAACTCGGCCTCTTGTATGATCCTTAAAGAGGGAATTTCTACTTTGGCGTTGTTGGTGGCCTGTAATGCTTCGAGATTATTGTGGGTGGTGTCATTTGGTATGTGGGCGAGGGTGCTTGGTAATTTAGGGAAGGTTGATATGTGGGGGGAGTTGTGGGATATGTTTGGTATTTCATACGGGATTTAGTTCTTTGCGCAACCATTATGGAATTCACGTCTTTCTTCTTTGA
Organism: Nicotiana benthamiana; assembly: GCA_034376525.1. Classification (NCBI taxonomy): domain Eukaryota; kingdom Viridiplantae; phylum Streptophyta; class Magnoliopsida; order Solanales; family Solanaceae; genus Nicotiana; species Nicotiana benthamiana. Next base: position 79,959,826 of record CM067323.1, read on the forward strand.
CATGCCACCAGACTGCAAAACCTTGTTGGTGGCATGTAATGCTTCGAGATTATTGACCATACCATTATTGATACCTTCTTCAATCCTCTCTCCTAACTTGATGATGTCGGAGAACTTTTGACCCTCTATCAGCATTAGCCTCTCATAGTACTGCGGATCTTGAGCCCGGACAAAGAACCTGTTCATCTGCTCTTCATCTAGGGTCGGCCTGACCTTTGCAGCTTCGGACCTCCAACGAGTGGCATACTCGCAAAAGGTCTCTGTGGGTTTCTTGTTCAGATTCTAGATATAAAACACATCTGGTGCGTTCTCTGTATAGAACCTGAATCGATCCATAACGTCGGATGCCATTTTCACCCAACTTGTGCATTTCTTTGAATCTAGGCTGATGTACTAAGAGAAGGCGTCACCTCTAAGGCATCCAAGTTCAAAGGGAACTCTAGGGTCCCAAAGCATGGCTTGCCAAAAGGGGGCAGAATTTAGATGCTAGGAATAAGTGTAAAGTGAGAGAGGGGTTAGGGAGCCATTGCAAAAGGTGGTCATGCCCATCCATGGTCATAGACTGGCACACCCATGACCCTTTGCTTTGTCCAAACAACTCAGAGCAGACTTTAGAAGTCAGACTTGGGTCTGAATGGTGATTAGGACACCACCAGAGTTGAGTCAAGGCTCAGCACATAAAGGGGAAGAAGGGGGATTGATTTGAGTAGAGGTTCAAGGAACCTAGTTCTAAGTCATGAATAGCAATAATGGGATGCTACCATGACTCAGAACTGTACTCTCACATAAGAGGGGTCAAAGGGCAGGGATTCACATAGAAAATCAATCTACATAAACACAAAAAAAGAAGGAAAGCATAATAGACTAAGGGTGCAGAAACATGGGAAAGAAGCATAACAGAAGAGAAGAAGTAAACACATAGTTTGTAGGGTATTATTTAACTAGAATGACATACTAGTTGCAAGTTTTAGCACAACAGAACAACAAAATAAACTAACATCCAGAAGTCAGCAAAAGGTAAACTCAGATCCTTCAGCAAGTAGTTGATAGTTCAAAAGAACTCAAAAATGTTTCATACAGTAAAAGAGAAGAGGAGCAGGGTGCTCAGCACAAGAAATTCATAAAGTATAATATAGAAAAGTATTGTAACTGTGTAATTGAAATGTATTCAAAGTGTATTTTGAAATCTGAAGTCTGTGTGTGTGTTGAGAGAAGAGCGGGTATTTATACTTTGAGATCAGGCAAGTAACAAGGCAAGAAAACAATCAAGTATCAATTAGGATTAATCAGTAGCAGAGATTCCCTTAATTAAGGAATCCAAATTTAAATGGTAAAAGGCATAAGCTATTTAAGGAAAAGGGATCAAGTAACATATCGTACGTAACATAAAATAAGGGGTAAATTCATGTGGGTCATGATTAAGGAAAAAGAATTTGAAATACACGGTTAAGTAAATAACGCAAGAAGTGAATCAATTAGCACATAGTAAATCATGGAACCAAAGATTCAAAGAAGATTACTAATGGACCAAGTCAAAAAATAAGGGAATTCAAAAGGTTCAAATTAAACAAGGAAGGAACCAATCAGGCTTACACAAGGAAGTCTGAAATCAGTCCCAAGATCAAAGGTTATTTTGAGGGAGAAATTCTACCTACAAAGAGTGCATAAGCTTTAAACATGTGAGGCATGATTCAAATAAAGAAAAGTGTCATGCAATCAAAAAATTAGTAATTGTGGACTATAGCTAAGAGAGAATATCGGATTGCATGCAAAAGGTCAGGTAAGAAGTCTTTTGGCAAAAAACGGATTCAACATGGAGAAAAAAAGTTGAAACATAGATGAAACGACTTCAGGCGCTTGGAATTTAGGGTTTTAAAACCAAACAAATTCATAGATGAGAAGAAAACAAGTCACGTATAAGTGGCCTCAAGAACTCGAATGAAACCCCCAAATTCTAGGGGTTTTGCCCTTATTCGAGTGTAGAGACGAAAGCAAATTAATTAGGCATAAATGACAACAAAGTAAATTCAGATAAAGCCAAAGGAACTAAACCTTAAACATATCATGAAAACATAATGAAAGAACAAGATACAATAGAAGAGATCATAAGGATATGGTAGAAGAAAGTATAGTAGAAGAAAAACACATAGGAATCACAATACAGTAAAAAACACATAGAAGTCGTAGTAGAGCAAGTAAAATTAAAGAAAACCCTAAGTCAGAGAAGATGGATGGTTTTGAAAGCAAAGTTTTTGAAAGAAACTTCGAGAAATCGTTTGAAAACCTTAAAATAATCACAGATCTAGAGAAATTAGAAGAACCTTGAAAGGCTAGGGTTTCAGAAGAACCCTAGAAGCGAGAAAGGCCTGGAAAAGGTCTGCTCTGAGCCGGGTGAGCCAGAGATAGGCTCATAGGACCAGGACATGCCGAAGATGGCCGTGAAACTTGAATCAGCAAAGATCTGAGTGAAATCCTGTTGGCCCAAGTAAAGTTTAAGTTTTGAAGATTGACAAAAGAACTCAGGATGAACCCGGTCCATCCCAGTGGTCCATTACAGGTTCATAAAACGGGCAGATTCCAGCATGCGGGTTTTACATGAAGGAGATAAGCTTAACTTGGTATATTTAATATCTCCTGATCCAAAAGGTTGCATAATTGATAAGGAGAATGAGTCCTTAATCAAAGAGAACACTATCCAAGATAGAGAAGGAGTTAGAAGTTTTAATCAACTAGAACTCTTACACCAAGGAAGCGTTGCATCAGAACTCTAGTTGTTTCTTCATCTAATAACTCTATAAATTGCAGGATGTTCTCACATTAAAGTGGTTGCACAAAAACGCAAAAGTTAAACGTGAATTGGAAGCAAAATAGCAAGGCTTTTTGCAAGCAGTTCGTGTGTAATTCAAGAGTGCCAACCAGAAGCTACATGAACCAGATTGAAGAACAAGTTCCATAATGAGTTTTATGTGTCTTTCTTTATTTCTAGTTCAATTGTAGTAGGTGTTTTCATATTAGACCTTTTAGCTTAGTTAGAAGAAATTGTATTAGGTACTTTGAGTATTCAAGTTAGAGTTAACTTGATAGTGTCGCAGCAGCTGAGGCTGTGTGCCACACTGGGATTAGAGTTTAATCCTTAGCTTTACAAAGAGTCTTTGTAAATGCTGTTTTGGCTCATTCATTTATAGTGGAGTTTTGGAAAAATCCTACTGAGTAGTAGGTTGTGGTTTTTTCACCTTTTGAGCCAGGTGTTTTCCTCGTAAAAATCTCTGTGCACTTTACTTTCAGTTCGTATTATTCCGCAAACTGCTGTAGTTAGAACACTTAGAAGAACCAGGTTCTTCTAACGAGAAAATTAGGTACCACACAAATCACCCCCCCCTCTTGTGTGGTGTTGACGTTTATTAACAACAATTTGTATTAGAGCAGGTTATCCTTGAAGAGGCTAACACCTTGGGAAAAGATTAAGATGAGTGCACCACCTTATAACTGGGAAGGGGAATCCAGTGATAGGCCTCCACTCTTTAATGGCCATTGCTACTCTTGGTGGAAAAATTGAATGAGAGGTCACATCATCGGAGAAGACTATGAGCTATGAGACATTGTCACTGATGGTCCCCTAGCTACCATGAAGAATAATGTTGAAGGAGTAGATGTGCCAAAAACAAGAGTTGACTGCAATGCTGAGGACTTGAGAAATTGGAAAAAGAATGCTAAGGCCAAAAAATTGCTTGTGTGTGGACTTGGTCCAGATGAGTACAGTAGAATTCAAAGTTGTACCACTGCAAGGAAATATGGGACACTTTACAAGTGGCTCATGAACTCCTCAAGCAAAGAGATCAAGAGGAACATTGATATATTCTCAATGTGAGAATTTCACCATGGAGGAAGGGAAAACCATCCAGGAGATGTATACAAGGTTCACCACACTGACAAATAAACTTAAGTCTCTTGGAAGGGTTATTCTTGAAGAGGACAAAATTGAGAACATTTTGACAAGGGTTCTGTTAGTCACTTGGGAAAGCAAAATCACTGCCATTCAGGAATCAAAAAACATTGCCACTCTTAAGTTGGACGAGCTAATTGGAAATCTCACAGCCTATGAACTTAGAAGTCAAACCTTGAAGATGGATGCACCCAAGAAGGAAAGCAGTATGACATTCAGAATCACTGAAGGTTCTGATCTAGAGGATGATGAACTGAACATGATCACAAAGGAATTCAAGAAGTACTTAATGAGAGGAAATGGTTCTTCAAGAAGTGGAAGCTATAGCAAACCAAGGCTTCCTGAAAAACAAACCAATGAGGGGTGTTACAAGTGAGGGAAGACTGACCACCACATCAGAAACTGCCCTCAATGGGAAATTGAATGGAAGAAGGAAAGAGCCGAACAAAGGAACAAGAAGAAGGAACAGGTTCAACTCAAGAAGAACAAAGGATCAACAAGTGCTATGGTTGCTACCTGGGGAGAAAGCTCAGATGAGGACTCAAAGGGTGAAGATGGATATGAAGAAGCACTTATGGAAATTGGAGAATCCGATGAGGAATCCGAGGTAAGTATAAATCATCTCAAAGACAAGATTAATTTTTTGTCTAAAGAAAGGCTATCTGAATTACTTCTGGATTTCATTGATGAATATGAGGATCTAAAAAATGAAAAGGAACAGCTGTCTAAGGAGTGTGAGATTTTGAAAACTAAGTGCAAAAATCTAGAACTTAGGGCTAGTGAAAGTGATAGTAAAAATGATGAGTTGAAGAACCATGTTCATGAACTTGACACCACAATCCTAGAGCTCAAATCTGAAAATCTAAAAATAAAATTAGGAACTGGTAAAAAGGAATCTGATCACACACAACTCACTTTAGAAGAAAATGTAAGAAAAATGAAAGATGAGTTGTACAAAATAGAGGAGCATATAAGAGTCCTTAAGGAGGATCTAAACACGGTTAAGCACGAGTTAGATAGAACCTGTAAATGGAATAGGTCCTCCGATGCACTTTCATGGCTACATGAACACCATAGTAGCAATAAGAGAGGACTTGGCTACGAGACCCCTGCACTTAAGTGGGATCCCAAAATCAAGTACCTCACACTTCCTGAGAATAAAATTTGCACACATTGTGGTAAAACTGGTCACTATAAATCAGAATGTATTGCAAAAGAAAAGGCTAGTCAAAAGAATAAAGAATTTGTTCAAGGGTAAAATAGGCTGCTAGGTTGGGCTAAAAAGAATCTAATTCACCCTTTGCCTATAGAAAGGGACCCAAACTAGTTTGGGTTCCTAAGACTAACCCCTAATTTCCTTTTGCGTGTCCAAGTGAAGGGGAGCAGCCAAATATGGTACATGGATAGTGGTTGCTCAAAGCATATGATAGGAAGCAAGAACCAGTTCTTTTCACTTGAGGACCTTAAATGTCTCCTTTGGAAATGGGAAGAAAAGTAAGATTATTGGGGTTGGAAAGGTAGGTAAGACTGATTCTCACTCTATTGAGAATGTCTAATTGATAGATGGCCTAAAATATTGCCTAATAAGACAATCACAATTGTGTGATAAAGGTAACTTGGTAGTATTCACCTCTACCAAATGTTTTGTAATTAATCTTACCACTAATAAGATTGTTTTGTAGGGAAAAAGAGTAAACAATATATACATTGTATATTTGTCCACACTTTCAGAAAACGCACTCACTTACATAAGTGTGTTGGACAATAATCCCCTCCTTTTGGCATAAGAGACTTGGACATGCATTCTAAATCAACTTAACAAACTAGTCTCCAAGGGTTTGGTGATAGGACTGTCAAACATTAATTTCAAGGAAGACAAAATTTGTGAGGCTTGTGCAAGGGGGAAGCATGTAAGATCCTCTTTCAAAATCAAGAAAATGGTAAGCACCACCAGAATGATGGAACTGGTCCATATGGATCTCTGTGGTCCAATGAGAACATTAAGTGGAGGTGGTAAAATATTTGTGATGGTGCTTGTTGATGATTACTCTAGGTTTAGTTGGACATTGTTTTTAACTCTAAAGATGAAGCATTTTACATGTTTACTTCTTTTGTTAGAAAAAACTCAGAAACAACTAGGTAATCAACTTGCATTAATTAGATTTGATCATGGAACTGGATTTGAAACTGCCAAGTTTGCTGCATTTTTGCATACTACATTATAAATAGTTGTATGACTAGACTTTTTGTTATGAAGATTCCCTATGAGTCACTTAAAGGGATAAAGCTAAATATATCCCATCTTAGGGCATTTAGATGCAAGTGCTTTGTGCACAATAATGGCAAAGACTCCCTAGGTAAGTATGATCCCAAAAGTGATGAGGGAGTATTCTTGGGATATTCTTCACATAGTAAAGCTTATATGATACTCAGTAAAAGAACTATGTAGTTAGAAAAATGTATATGTTATTTTATTGAAAAATTAACATTCTTTATGAGAGGTAGGAGCAAGATAATGAAGAGATTGGGATGATAAGAAATTCAAATGGTTAAACCACAATCCACCTGAATATGCATCACAGGAAGGAACATGTGATGGAACATGTTCTTCCACCTGGGCAACATGACAGGGGGAACTCACTAGAGAGTAACTGATCCTCAAACCTCGAGGGAACTTGTCCATGAACCTATCCCTCATTAACAAAAACAGGAATGAACATCCAAAGAAATTGACACTCCTATTGCAACATCCACGAAATTGGATATAGATGAACCTAGTTCATCTGTTGATCAGAAGGTGTATAGGGGATTAATTGATTCTCTTTTATATCTCACTACTGGAAGACCTGACATTGTGTGTAGTGTAGGTCTTTGTGCTCAATTTCAGACAAATACAAAGGAGACTCACTTGACTAATGTAAAGAGAACATTGAGATATTTGAAAGGCACCCCTGACCTTTGTCTTTGGTATAAAAAAAGGTAGCAGTTTTAACATAGTGGGATATGCTGACACTGATTATGAAGGTTTCCTAGTGGATAGGAAGAGCACTTCAGGTATGGCACACTTCCTTAGTTCATGTCTTGTGTCATGGGCTATTAAAAAGTAAATTTAGTGGCCTTATCTACTGCTGAAGCCGAGTCTATTGATGCTGCTTCATGATTGTGCTCAATTGTTGTGGATCAAGCACTAGTTGATGGATTTTGGTATTGAAGTTGGTTGTATCCCTATTTTTTGTGATGATACTAGTGCTATTAGTATGTCTAAGAATATATTTCATCAGAAGAGAACTAAGCACATAGATGTTAGACACCATTTTTTGAGGGACTATTATTAAAAAGGGTTGATAATTGTGGAGTTTTGTGCGTCTGACAAGCAAATTGCTGACATCTTCACAAAAGTTTAAGTAGAGACAACTTTGAGAGGAACAGGTTGGAATTAGGGATGATTAAGATCACCTAAAAGGACAAGTTCAAGGTTAAACAAAAAAAAAGAAAAAAAATATTTGGTTAGAAAGTCTGTAAATTGTGTATAGCTGAATTAAATCTTGCCCAGTCTCATACTTTACATAATATACTGTGTTCCACGTATTAAAATGAGTCATTAATCACTAGTGATATTTTCTCTATGTTGGCAAATTTATACTTACACAAGAGAATTCTCAGTGAAGAACCTAGTTCATCAAGATAACACAGTATGTTTTCTACACTTTGCATAATTTGAAATTACTATATTTGGACCATGAGCAGAGTCCTACCAAATACCAAACTTCTTTTGAACTTATCCATTATAAGTGAACCAGTCCCGTTTAAAAGAGTCCCAATCGAATGGAAGTACCTAAATTTTAGGGATATACTCCAACATCTCTTCAAAACTGAATTTCAGTTTGACTAAACTTCTAAGAGACTGAAAAGCTATAGTTACCCCATCAATTATTTCTCTATATATTGATCAGCTTTAGTGTATTTCTTACTTCATATTTCTCAAATCGTCAGAAACTCTTATTCTTCCTTCATCTTCCAAACACAATCTAATTCTCTTCTTTTCCCTACCCTAGCCTAGATTGTCGAACCGCGTTGAAGAAGAGGAGATAAAGAAAATAAACAAGCAATTGAAAGTAGGTAGGGAAGAAGAATCCTAAGATTCATTTAAGTCGGCTACTATGAGGGATGAAAGTAGGTCTTCTGAAACTGATAGCTATCTTCTGACTATAAAGGTTCTCCTGAGACACTTTCTAAAGTTGCTGTAAATTTTGAGAGTAGATTTGTAGGATGTATAGAAAGTGTTGAGACTATATAATCTAAAGAAGTTGGCGGTAAAAATGAAAAAAAGGAAGAAAAGAGAGCAAGGGTGCTAGGAGTACTGTGAGGGGAAAGGGTACAAGAGTGGTTGATTCTTCACCTACTCATGTTGGTCTAACAAAAGAAACTAGTGCAATGGTTGTTTGGGGAGAGGAATTTAAAGAAATAGAAGAGAGTGTGAGCAAAACAGGGGAAGCAGATCTGGAAAAGATACTGAGTGGTTGGTTCAACTTGGCAAATAATTTAGATGAACCTGATCCATCTGAACAGGAAATCCTTGTGGACCTACTGATAGAGTTTTCAATGGCATCAAAACACATGCCATTCCCTATGAGTTCATTCTCAAAACTGTGCTGCACATTTCAAGGTACATATGAAGAAGTGGGGTTAATATTCAGCTTGCTTGTGATTATGAAGTGAATGTCATTCTTAATGAACATGGTTCATCTAAAAAGACACCTATCAATAGCAAAGTCAGAGTCTTGGTACAGGAGAGTAAGGCAATGGACATTGAGATAGCAAGGCTGAAGACATGATTAGTTAAGGTAGAATCTGAGAGAGATGTTCTTAGAACTGAACTTGCAAGAGAAAAGGAGAAGAATGATAGAATTCTTCAAGACATGCTGAAACTTCTCCAAGCAAATAACTCACCCCTACCTCTTCCAAGCCTTAAGTCTCCTAGGCTAGTAAAGATCAACCAGTGACCTAATTCGGGACGTTTTGTTTCTTTTGCTCATGTTTTCAGTATTTTTATTTCTTCTTATGCTTTGTGGTAGAATCTTATCAACCATCACTGAAATTCAAAAAATTTTCTCTAATTGTTTGTTTATATTTCTTTGATGGTTAAAATTCTTAGTTTAATTTATGATGATTAATCCATGATTGCATTTGAAGTAGCCCCAGTGTCCATGAGTAAGTTTTAAAATCTGGTTATCTCATATTTTTTATGTAACTTTTTGATGATGCCAAAAGGGGGAAAAATGTTGTGCTTTATACTTTGAACGGTGATGTTTATAACCTAATGAACCTGGTCCTTGATGATAAGTGATAAAAAAGAAAAATATTTCTAACATTGTGTTGTTGTTGAGTTAAGTTGAAACAGGGCCTAACCTTATGAAAAGCACAAAGTTTTTCATCATCAAAAAGGGGGAATTTTTTGGCCCAAATAAAGGTTAAGTTTTGAAGATTGACGAAAGAACTCAGGATGAACCTGGTCCATCCCAGTGGTCCATCCCTCAAGTTCATAAAACGGGCAGATTCAAGCATGCGGGTTTCACGTGAAGGAGATAAGCTTAACTTAGTATATTTAATATCTCCTGATCGAAAAGGTTGCATAATTGATAAGGAGAAGGAGTCCTTAATCAAAGAGAACACTATCCAAGATAGGGAAGGAGTTAGAAGTTGAAATCAACTAGAACTCTTCCACCAAGGAAGAGTTGCACCAGAACTCTAGTTGTTTCTTCATCTAATAACTCTATAAATTGCAGGATGTTCTCACATTAAAGTGGTTGCATAAAAACGCAGAAGTTAAACGTGAATTGAGAGCAAAATAGCAAGGGTTTTTGCAAGCAGTTCATGTGTAATTCAAGAGTGCCAACCAGAAGCTACATGAACCATATTGAAGAACAAGTTCCATAAAGAGTTGTATGTGTCTTTCTTTATTTCTAGTTCAATTGTAGTAGGTGTTTTCATATTGTACCTTTCACCTTTGTTAGAAGAAATTGTATTAGGTACTTTGAGTATTCAAGTTAGAGTTAACTTGATAGTGTCGCAGCAGCTGAGGCTGTGTGCCACACTGGGATTAGAGTTTAATCCTTAGGTTTACAAAGAGTCATTGTAAATGCTGTTTTGGCTCATTGATTTTTAGTGGAGTTTGGGAAAATCCTACTGAGTAGTAGATCCTAGTTTTTTTTACCTTTTGAGCCAGGTGTTTTCCACGTAAAAATCTCTGTGCACTTTACTTTTAGTTCCTATTATTCCGCAAACTGCTGTAGTTAGAACAATTAGAAGAACCAGGTTCTTCTAACGCGAAAATTAGGTACCACACAAATCACCCCCCCCCCCCTCTTGTGTGGTGTTGATGTTTATTAACAATAAAGTCTTCAAGGCCAGACCTTGAATCTTCAACTAGCAAGTGTGCAAGAGGACATGGAGGTGAGTACAGGCCACCAAAGGCTTGGGGATGCCATGGAAAAACATGGTGGAAACTGGTGGGAGAAGGCTAGGGTTTCGGAGGGGGCTAGAGAGAGTTTGAGAGGACAAGGGGGTTTAGGGGCGGCATATCGGTGAAAATGAATTAGGGTAAGGGTGTGGGTGGATTAAAAAATGTAAGGAATGATGGTGGCCGTTGATCAAAATGATATGCATACATATGCTTATATATGCATACATATACTATTTTTGAATGTATTTTGAGTATAAAAATACATAGGGAAAAATTGGGTATCAACAGCTAACTAAGGCTAACCCGATGGGTCCTTTGGATTTTGGCCGAAATTTATGGCATATTCCCTCCTTTCAATTAATTTTCTTAGGCTTCTACATCTCTAAATACATTGTGTTAGCTATATCATAAATTACTATATAGTTATATCCTATTATTAATATATTGAAAATATTTGACTAAGTAAAAAATATTGCATATTATACTAATTAATTTTAAACTATTATAATATTTATAGAGAGACATTAAATAAATACTACTTTTCATTAAATAGAGGTAAGTGTTATACTTTACACAAAAGATGATAATAATGTGAATAATAATTATGACAACTATGATAATTTAAAAAAACACTTAGTAATAATAGTTTTAATAACAGTAATAAATAAGTCAATTTGTGTTGAAAATAATAAAATGCGTATTTTTATATTATTAGTAATATTATAAGCTTAAGAAAATAGTTTGGAAGAAAGCAGGGACAAAATTGGATGTCAACACTGGGAACATGCTGGAATTCCATCTTCGTGAACCTCTTTCTTAATTCCTATACGTATTGCAGATACAGAAGTATCTTGGAGTTCTTGGTTGCCCATTCTTCTCGTACCTGATGTATAAGTAAGTCTGAATCTCCAATCACTAGTAAATGACCATTTTGAGTCCTAAGATGCATGCTTCATGCTCGGCTATATTGTTGGTGTAGGGGAATCTGAGTTTGGCAGACACCGGATATTGTTGACCAGTTTATGATACTAGGACTGCTCCTATGCCAACTCCTTTAAAGATTGCTGCTCCATCGAAGAACATTCTCCTATCATGGGATTCTGCAATGTCTTCTCCTATGAATAATACCTCTTCGTTAGGGAAATACGTTCAGGGGTTTGTATCCCCCATCCACGTGGTTTTTAGCAAGGTGGTCTGCAAGTGCATGTCCCTTGACCACTTTCTTAGTTACGTAAACAATGTCAAACTCACTCAACAAGATTTTCCACATGGCTAGCTTGCTGGTGGGCATAGGCTTCTGAAAGATGTACTTCAAAGGATCCATCTTGATATGAGATATGTAGTATAGGCACAGAAGTAATGTCTCAACTTCTGAACTACCCAAGTCAAAGCACAACAGGTGCATCCCAATAGAGAATACCAAGCCTCGTATGGGGTGATCTTCTTACTAAGATGATAAATGGATTGTTCCTTCATCATGCTGTCCCAAAACACATCCGAAAGCTCCATATGACACTGCAAGGTAGAGTAGTAAGGGTCTACCTGGCTCGGGTGGGACTCAGACTGGTGGTGTTGACAGGTACTCCTTGATTCTGTTGAAGGCCTTTTGGTAGTCATCAGTCCATTTGGTGACGTCCTTATTCTTCAACATCTTAAAGATTGGCTCACGGATAACTGTAGAGTGCGCTATGAATTGGCTGATATAGTTAAGCCTTCCCAAGAGGCTCATCACATCCTTCTTATTCTTTGGCGGTGGTATTTCTTGAATGGCTTTGAATTTTGATGGATCCAGTTCTATTCCTTGCATGCTTACAATAAACCCAAGCAATTTAGTTTCAGGTTGTACCTCTATTAGTCTATTGAAGAACTTACTCAGATCTTCCATATAGTCGGTGGCCTTCTTGGATCGGATAATAACATCATCCACATATACATTTATAGCCTTGTGTATCATATTATTGAAAATGGTAGTCATGGCCCTCATGTAGGTGGGCCCTGCATTTTTTAGGCTAAATGACATCATCTTGTAACAGTACACTCCCCATGGTGTAGTGAAAGCCATTTTTTCAGCATCTTCCTCATACATCCAGATCTGATGATAACCAGCAAAGCAATCTACGAATGACTATAGCTCATGCTTGGCGCAATTATCAATCAGGATGTGTATATTTGGAAAATGGAGGTTCTCTTTTGGACTTGCCCAGTTGAGATCTCGATAGTCGACACAGACTCTGACCTTCCCATCCTTTTTTGGCACTGGCACAATATTGGATAACCATGTCGAGTATTCTACTACCCGGAGAACTTTAGCTTTGATCTGCTTGTTGACTTCTTTTTTGATTTTCAAACTCATATCAGGCTTGAGCTTTCTAAGCCTTTGCTTTACTGGTGGACACATTGGATCGGCTGGCAGTTTGTGAGCCACAATAGACATATCAGACCAGTCATGTTATCATATGACTAGGCAAATAGTTCCTCATACTCCTTTAGAAGTTTTATGTATTTTTCTTCTCTGATGGTAGTAGGTGAATGTTGATTCGTGTTTCCTCGGTGCTTTCTACATCTCCCAGGTTGACAATCTTGGTCTCGTACAAGTTTGACTTAGGTTTGTATTCAAAGTTATCAACTTCTTTGACAATCTTGTCAGGTATGTCGTCTTCATCTGAATCAATGTCTGTTTGTTGTGTTGTCTCATTGCATGTTACAATCATTGGTTCATCAAAATAAATAATAGTGATATTGTATAGGTGAAGTAATGAGAAAAAATAATAGCAATAAATATTAATTCATAAGAAAAATCAAACATGCTTTTGATAAAATGAATAACCATTTTGAACATTGAAGGTTTTATTGCGGGAATTGAAAAATACGAAAAGAATTTTTTTAGTAAATAAAACAATGAATAATGCTTGTCTTAGCCTTGCTACCTTGAGGCTCGTCGGGCTTTGGTTGACCTGATGGTCCAATTATTGAGATGTGCCCCTCTGCTCACAACATGTATGGAAGGTCCTTCCTCCCCCTTCTCCTTAAGAATAACACAACAGTCCATATAATTGTCCTCCAGAAACAAGTTCCTCACTGTTGCAAGTGCTTCTTCTTCATCTAAACCATAAATAATGCCGGCATGTTGGAAGGTCTACTCCAGATATAGTATTGGCTACTCAGTGGATAGTAAGGATCGCACCATGATGGCGGCCAGTTATTGGATTTTTCCCATGTGTAATCATATTCCAGACCGAAAGTAGTGCCATGTTTCTTGAGTTTTATGGGTTTAGAGATTTCTTAGAGGTTCTTGCGAGCCCTTTGCCAGGCTTGTACCTACTCCAATTTAGTACACTCTCGATTTTGCTATCCCTCCATTTGTCTTTGTCGATAGCATTTACCCGCTCAATGTGTTGGGAAGTTTCTCAACCTAGTTTCCTTCTTCCCTCAATCAGCGGAATGGTCTGGCGACTATATATAGGGTTGCTACCATCGCTGTGAATGATCACTTTCTGGTGATTCCATTTGAACTTCACTGCCTGATGCAACATTGATGCTACGTCCCTAGTAGAATGAATCCATGGTCGTCCCAACAACAAGTTTTAAGACACTGATATATCTATCACCTGGAAATCGACCTTGAACAAGGTTTTTCCCATCAATGATGTTACTTGGTACGTATGCTTCATTCAGCACCTTTAATAGAGCATTCTTGTGTGCTTCATAATATGCAGCAAGGAGAGAATGGATATTTGCACCGGCATCTTGTTTAACTAATCAATGACCGAATTCCTTAGGATGTATCTTCCTCCAAAGGTCGTCTAGACCTGTATCAATGAGGGGCGGCCAATTGGAGGACCACTTGCTTGATTCAGCTAGATGTTCAGGGGTATATACTCTACCAGTTCTTGTCATACCCTGTGATGCGACATTTCTTCAATCTTGTCCTTGCATTTCCTTCTCGCCTTGGCTGTATAATCCTAAGGTACAATATTTGTATAGAATAGTGTCATGGTTGACATTTCCACTAGGATCAGCGCGGCTATCTTTAATCCGAACGGAATATGTGCCTTGGGTGGCAAGATTGCAACCTCAAATGGTGCGGGTGCATTTGCTGGGACATAAATTGGTGACGGTTTCTTTATAGATGGTACTGCTTCAAACTCAAGAGGTACATACATATTCACCTCAGCATCCTCAGACGGTTGGATATGGACTATGATTGGGTTGAGAGTAATTGTTGGTTTATTTGGGTCATCACCTTTTGTGATCAACCCGATTGATCCCTCAAGATCCCAGTCATCCTCTATTTCAATCATATGGATACCTCCACCCTTATGGTCTGGTAGATGGTTATTGTGGACGTTTAAAACGAGTTCCTTTACCACAATAATCTTGTTATCAATCAAAGACTATATCTTGTCTTTCAAGGAACGACATTCATCGATGGTGTGCCCTTTCATGCCGAAGTGGCATGCACAAGATTTGTTTGGGTTAACCTACTGAGAAGGATTCTCAAGGGTTGCAGCAGGGATGAGGGTGACATAACCAGCAACCATCACGACCCCTACGTCCCTTTTCATGGACACACCACCGGCCTGTAAGGCCTTATTTGTAGTTTGAAAGGCCTCGAAGTTTGTAACAATGCCTCTTTTAATACCTTCTTCAATTCTTTCACCTAATTTGATAATGTTGGAGAACTTGTGGTTTTTAATCATCATTAGTCGTTCATAGTACCGTGAGTCTTGAGCCCGGACGAAGAATTTTTTCATTTGCTCCTCTTCTAAGGCGGGTCTGACCTTAGCATCTTCGGACCTCCAGCGAGTAGCATACTCGTGAAATGTCTCCGTAGACTTTTTCTTCAAATTTTGAATACAGTACACGTTTGGTGCATTCTCTTTACTAAACATAAATCTATCCATAAAGTCAGATTCCATGCCTACCCATTTTGGGATCCTAGCTGATGTACCAAGACAATGTATCTCCTTTCAAACTCCTCATGAACAGCTTCATGCAGATCCTTTCATCCTTCCCCACTCAAACCAACTTATCGCAATAGGTCCTCAGAAGGACCATTGGATTACCCGTGCCATCAAACATCTCGAACTTAAGAGGTTTATACCCCTCGGGTAGTTCGATATCAGCCTGTATGCAAAGATCTTCATAGTTCAGCCCCTCGATTCCTTTGCTTCCTTCAACACTCTGAATTCTGCTGGTCAGTTTCTTAAGTTTCTCTACCATGTTCTTCATAAGCAGATCCTTTTCACCAGTCTCAGGTGTGCATGATATAGGTTGGGTGGGGTGTGACATGGTCTCCACGTAGGTAAGTGTTATGGTGTCATGGTGTATGGTTTGGAAATGGTCGTTTGCGGAGTTTTGAGGTTATTAGATGAGTAGTGGAGTGTTGTTTGGGGTATGGCAAGTGTTATATTGGTTCTTTGGTGGAGAAACGTGATGGTGAGGAGCTGGATTATTATGTTGTTTTAGGATATTTTGAGAAGGTGTAGGGTTTTGGGTGTTGGGGAAGTTGACATATGGGGTTCTGAGGGAAAATGACAGGCTCGCCAAATTTCGAATCTAATAGAGATCTTCATGGAATTTCAACGGTTTCTGCTCAAGCTGTGACACATTCTCGTTTATAACCCAAATACCCTAGCTATTAGCGGCTTCTACCCGTTCAACTGTGTTCTCCTTCCTGATTTTGTTTAGATCTTCCAATTTGCCTTTATTTTTGCCTTTGATAGGACTAAGAGAAGGAGTGGGTGAAGGGTCCCTAGATCTTCTAAAATAAGATGATGATGCTGGAGTACACGGACTAACCATTGGGAGGGAATAATAAAAACAAAAGGTAATCAATTCAGTGAGGATTATAAAAAGTGTTGCAATATTTAAACACATAGTGCAGGAATGTAAATCGTGTCTTAATTTGGGAACCTCATTGTGCCGAGGTAGGCCTAAAGACAAATTGATTTGGAGAACTTAGAATTCTAAATGCATCATTTTATTGATTGAAAATAGACGAATCCCAAAACAACACTAAATAGAAAAGAAAAGAAAGTTACTAATTGTCATTGGCCTTATTACATTCATAAAGTGGAAAAGGTGAACTCTTATCAATTTGGTCCCAGAAGAACCTTCCTCAGACTCGGCATCTCTGGCTCCGTCGAACAGCTTCCCTAGTTCACGAAGTCCCAGCAACAGGTATGCTCTGGCTAGATTTCCACCTTCGGTCCCTTCAACTTTTTGACAGTCTTCAACCTTTTGAGAAATTTTCTCTCTAGTTCTACTATGCCTCGCTCCAAGTATCCTAGCCTTTTGCTGGCACTGATAGCCATGTCTTTCCATTCCTCAATCAACTTATGGTTGGACTTTTGTATCTCGTGGTGTTCTCTCTCGCATTCACGGACCCTTTTGAACAGCTGGTTGTACTTGACTTGTGCCTCGACCTTTTCATCTATAATTGTGTGACCTAGAATGAACCTTGGCTAGCCTAGACAATCCCAATTATCTTCCAACCAACCTGAATAGAAAGGTGTAAAACCGGTATGATATCTGTCTAGATCGATGGTGTCTTTCTCCATTACGATCTTGCAGTGCCACATGTGTTGGGCTTGGAACTTGTAAGGACTGCCATCATTTTGGAAGTCAGCTCGGAAATGGCTCATCTTATCGACCCTGGGTATGACTTTCTTCCTACCTGCTTTCCTCATAACTTGAAGAGAGACGTAAGGGTATGTTCCTCTCAGACCAATTAGTATCAAGAAAGGTGCATCTCTGGATCGGGAGATGAATTCTTCTGTCGGAAACCACTTGAACATCCATTGAACTTGTTCTTCAAACATATTATCAAAAAGCTCAACCCATCCTTTTGCATTCTCGGGTTGAGAAAATATGTCGGGGATGTAATTCATTCGCTTTGGATGGTGGAAAGTGATATAGTCATCCCAGTCCCCCCGCTAAATTTATTGTCGGTATTCACCCTTTTGCAGATGTTCCATGAGCCAAAGCTGAAGTAGTAGATTGCAACCTTCAAAGTGTATTATCCCCCATTTACACTTCTCTAAGGTTTGGTATATGTCTGAAATGATCATGGGTACAATGCTGAATGCCTGCCCACCAATCCCTTCCATTAGGGTCTTGGTTACCATAGCCAGCCTAGTATGGATTCTCTCTTTCTTCATTGGACACACGATCAGACCTAGGAAGCAAAACATGAAGATGAACACCCTATGATGAATATGTCAGAAGGACGTGATGGCAAACTCGCGAGGGTAGGTACGGTAGGATTTATTGTGATCGTGCCTTTCATACATGTAGTTAAAATGGGATGTATGATTCCTTTAGGCATGTCAATTCTGCATTTTTCTTCAAATTCGTCATTTTAAGTAAACCCTTGCCTACGTAGTTCTCAGGCATTAGCAAACCCGGAGTTTCCCATGCTAGACCAGCCAGTCCTCCTATCTCCTCTAGCAAAGGTGTCAATTCAATGTCCCCAAAGCGGAACACGGCCCTTTCACAATCCCAAAATAATGTAGCAGCTTCTACGATCATGTTGATAGGATGGATCTCTGGGAGGGATGGTAGATTACCCTTCTGACGAGAGTTTTATCTCTGAAGTGTAAGTCTTCCCACCAGCTTAGCAATCTTGGGTGGATGTTGGTGACCATGCCGAATCCGGGGACTTCGTGCCTCATATTTCTGCAATACAAATATGGCTAGACCCTTACCCCCATCAGACTCGACTAAATACACACAATTAGCATGACGCACTTAGTTCTCCAAGTAAATGTTCAGAACGTGACGATGTCCGTTTGGGTCTAGGGAAACCCAGTGGACTTTGGACAAGGCTATCTTAAATGATCATTATGAGGAAAACATAACTGACCCAGCTAGGTTAGACCATGATGCATGCAAAATTTAACAGAGTAAGGTTTCTATGTGGTTTTAGACTGGTACCCTTGAGCGGACAACTCAAGAGGGAAGGCACAGAACCGTCGAATGCAGCGCTGATCAACTAGTTTTACCGTAAATATGCCTTTTCGAATTTAGGGGTAATGATATAGGAAGAGCACAATCACTCGTCGAGCATTGCTATAGTATTTGTTTGGAACAAGTGGATTATGATATTAATCATGGTTGTGCAATAATTAAAAGCATGTTGTCATGTATTTGCACGTTAAGAAAGCAATAAATAGGTGAAATGGCTTCCTGGTCACTCAAACTTGTGGCCAATTTTAAAGCCGATACATAAACTTTCGTCTTTCCCATTTAAACACTCAAACTCCTAAAACCTATAACTAATAAACACATTTGACCATTGACTATGCTTATGTGGTGGTAGTTTATCTTAGGTGGATATAGTGCATACAAGTCACATTCAAAGAGCACGCATGTCTGTTACTATTCATTAAAAAGATTATAAAATAAAAAATAAAAAATAACTATAAGAAAAACCAAAAAAGAACAAGAAAAAGAACTTTCAACCATTCACGTTCGTCAAATTTTCCATTTACTATTCCTCTACCCTTTGTCCTCTCCACTGTTCTACTATATTAAATGAAGTCAAAAAAACAAAAAATTTCACCATTATTTTTTCTTGTGTATTTTCCTTCTAATTTCAACTGAGAGAAGAGCTCAAAATATATCAGATCCAAATATGATTTGGCCATACCTTTCGTCAGAAAAACAAAATAAAAGCTCAAAAAGGACATCGGGTTTCATTGCATTCATGGGGTCCAATCATACCCATTATTTCTGATTTCATAAAAGGCTAGCAAATGTTTTGAAAAAGAGAAGAGTAATTTTTCTTGAAGTTGCGGTGATTTTTCTTTATTTTGACATTGGGTTCCCGTGATTATTTTTTTCTTTCTTCTTGATGTTTATCCATTTTGATTTTTTTGACATTGGAAAGTCTCACTTTTAATGGATCAAATCAAAACTTTTTCCATCAAATATGCTCTATAATTATCGTAGCTGCAGAAATTTGTTCGTCGATCGCTCTTCTCCGTTTTTGTCGCTGAAATTCCTTGTAGTTGTCGATTCTCTTTGTTCTCTCCCATTCCGAGAGGTGAAAGAAGAGTATGTGATGGAAAACCCAGATGTAGAATTGAATTTTTTTGGGTCTTGGAATGGTTTCTTGAATTGCTGCTTTGGAGCACAGAATTAGCAGAATGAATTATTGGGGGTGGGGCGATCTGGGTCCTGCCTCTGACGTGTAACATTATGATTGGGTTAGTGCTGACTGGATGGACACGTTAGCGAATGTGTAATACACGCACGGATAGAATGTGTTTATTAGTTATGGGTTTCAGGAGTTTAAGTGTTCAAATGAGAAACTCATAAGTTGGTGTATCTGCTTTAAAATCGGCCGCAAGTTTGAGTGGCCTGGAAGCCATTTCGCCCAATAAATACAACACATTTATAATTAAAAGCAATAATAATGGAAGGAAACAAGAAAGATATGTCAGTTTTGCTTTTGAAGAAGAAATTAAACAAATGATTGCACATAGGGAGGTACAAATTCACAAGAACAATCTGAAATGGTAAAAGCTTAAAAATCCCCCCAGAGTCGCTATGTTGTCGTGCCCCCTTTTTCCTTCATGGAGTCGGTTTATGACATTTTTGGTTGCGACAACTCTTTCCTTTTGGGAAGGGGTTCTTGCAATTTTGGAGAGTCGCTACCTAATGATTTAAGGTGTGTTAGGGCACCTATGAGGTTCATTTATAACTATGTTTCGGTAACTAGAGATAGGGTAAGGGCTTGACATTATCCTAGGGGAAAGGTGTTGCCAGATAGTTTTTGTGAATTTGTGCAATTAGCAAATAAACAAGTAGGGCTCAAATAATATGGTATTTTAATTCAAGTGTTTGAAAATAATTAATGAAAGCAAGGTTTTGAAAAGAGTTACAATCTAAGCATGCTTATGAATGTAAAGAGGGCGTCCTAGTTTTGTTTGTAATATGGATCACATAAATGCAATACCCGGTATGACACTCCTCAAAGAGGGGTTGTACGTGGTATTAGCGCAACGATCATCATATCCATATCTACCCATTCCTACTCCGTGAAGGTAATTAGAGCGAAGGTTGGTCTCGACCCCCTTCCTATCAGTCCCGGAGGAAATTAGGACTCTTATCCTATAAAAAGGAGGTATTAGGAAGACCCTTAGGTTTAAAGGCAAAATACTAAGGCGATGTACAAAACATGCATGACTGCATTTAAAAGGGGAAAATATAAAAACAAGCAGAAGGCTCAGATATACCTCCACAAGTAATGCACATAGACAGCATGACTTGTACACAGTTAAGGTCCAAATTTAAAATCCTAAAGCGGGGTGTTTAAGTGATAACATCAGAACCAGATTTATTAAATGACTCGGAAAAGAAGTCTGAATCAGGTTTGCATACCGACTTTAATAGTTGATAATCAAACAAAGACAGTTCCAGTTTTATTTATGTTATTACCTAAGGCTTATTTAAGCGTAAAGCGATATGCAGTAGCTATTCAGAATTGTAAAAATATGGTTTGGAGCTTATTTTACACTAAGAGCATGTTGTTCTAGTTAGATGCAGAGATTATTACCAAATTTATTCAGAAACATCACAATGCGAAAATTATTATTTTACTACCTTTTCATGAATCAGTAATTAACTAGGAGTTTCAAATAAAATGCAAAGAAGATCCTAGAACATGATTTTTAATATGCACATGCGAATGGCAGGATTGTTGAAAAATAGAGTACCTAAGGCATGATTTCTAAATGTACACAAGAGTTGTAGAATTGTTGAAATATGACTTTATGAGCAACAATTTTTATGCCAATATTATAATCAACATTTCTAAGTGATAGACATAAAGTATGGATTAATGAATGAGGTGTTGAAGCAAGAAACATAGGTCCTAAGAACATGATTTCTCATGCATGTATGAATCCTAAACATGGTTTCTATTGCACAACTAGGAATTTAAACCTAATGGAGGTTTTCTACCTTTAACAAATTATAACATGCATATTTACCCCATTCCTTTTCACTAGCCACCCCAATACTTGTTTATAAATTGCTACATGCCATATGAATGAATTACATAAATAGAAGTGAATAATAAGAAGCTACACTATAGGAAGCCTGATTAGGACTTCCTCTCTAAGTTATGTAATAAAGCACCTCAAATGTCGATATTATTCCATAGCCTTTCTCATATCTGGGTGTGTCAGAGTTCCCTAAGGACCTCTAGGGATCCCGAGCAGCGCTTACTCCCAGATTGCATAACCAAGAGTAAGTGCAGTGTGGAAGGGCCATCTCTTATGTGTCCAGGTTCAGAGAGATCTCAAGGGTCCCAAAGCAAGGATCAGACCAAAGGGGTAGAACCTAGTAGCCTAAGAATATATATGAGAGTGCTTGACATAGTTTGAAAGGAGTTTGTTTAAAAACTGGACTGACAAGTCCATTTTAAAAGCAATCAGTAATGGAGATGATTGAAAGCAATTGTAGTAGTAAACAAAACTCAAACACCTTAAAATGGGATCACACATAGAATTACTAGTCACACGGGAGGGGTCAAGGGATTTGGGATACACATATATTTGACTGTAACCACATAACCCTATCAAGGGTCTTAGGACTAGTTTGGACATGCTCAGTAATGGTTGATACTGGCATGATCACAAACCAATCAGAAAGAACATATGCACATGGAGGGTATAGGGAGTTGGGATTCATAAGATGGTAAGTACACAGTTAGTGATTGACAAGACAGATTTTGCAACACACATAGGGGAGTGCATTAATCTAAAGGGGAAGAGGAGACATTATAGCATGCTAGTAATGTAAATCGGCTACAGGTCCCATAACAGAACCACAAGTAGAAGTAGACCAAAAAATGAGAGAAACTGAAACAATAAGAGAATCATGTTGTTTATGAAGCTTTTATAATTGAACTAGGACATACCAGTTAAAGAAGCAAAGTGCAGAAAAGTAAAGCAAGTAGAACTCCAGTCTAGCCTTGGCTTTCAACCGGCTAGGCAAAGGAGTAGCACAAGTATTAGAGAAAGGAGAGAGAGTTTGAGTGTGTATGTGTGTGTTATGAACTATTGTTCGTGTGTTATGATAAAGAGAGGGTAGAGTATTTAGAGTTTTTGAAATCAGGCAGAAAAATAAGGTAATAAGTACTAACTTAGCACAATTATAGAAATAATACAAATCAGAATCAACTAAAGCCCGGACTTTCTTCAATTAGAGAGTCATAGCTCAAACGGGCACAAGTTGTATCAAATAAGGAAAAGAATCGCTTGTAAGACTGATTTTACCATAATAGGAATAGTAAAAGCATGAAGCATGTAATAGGGACTAAGTACATAATAGTTTCAACATAAGAAAAGTACACGTTAATTAACAGCATATTTGTGCACAAAAACATGGTAGAGTACAAATTGATTCTGAAAATTATTTCAAAGAATCACGATTGAGATTGAAAATTACAGGGAATCACAAAAGTAAGGAAGCAATTTCAAAAAACCAGTACAGAGTTACAAGGAAAATACATAAAATCAAAGTTGTAGGTATAAGGAGATTGCACAGAATCACCATAAATTATGTGAACAATCAATAAAACGAATGGTCAGACCCATAAATGACACATGTTTGGACAAAATCAAAGAAACCTTAAGAAAAAATCAAAATAGGAAGCACAAGAGCATATAGAACACACATAAATCCGAGAATGTTCATAATAGTTATGCAAACACATTGCAAACACGTCAAACTTCGAATCAGACCTAGAAGTATTAAGGTTTCTTGACAAAAAATGAATCGAACCAAAAAGGAAAGACTCACGTAACGTTTAAACATGGTAAAAATCACATTAATCAGAAAGAAATCATTTTTTGCAATAGGGTTTTGAAATCTTAGTTTGGAAAATAAAGAAATTGTCTGAAGTCGGAGAAACATTTTGAGGAAAACAAGTGAAAACCTTAAGAAACCCATAGATCCATCACAAATCTAGAAAGATCGGAGGATTTTTAGGTAGGTTTTTTCATAAAATAAAAGAGATGAAGAAAATATTGGTTAATACCCATGGATTCACCTAGATCGAATACACATCTAAATAGAAGTAACAAGTCTCAAGATCTAGGGTTACAGAGAGTCCCAAAGAAGATGAGAAAATATTAGATCATTACCGGTTTTAGCCGGAAAAGTCATGGATCTGACTCGAACAACGATGCGTGGATGGAAAAAGACCATGGATAGAAGTTGAGTGAGGTCTGGACTAGATTTCTTCAAGATCTTTCCACAAAATCACAAAAGCATGCCACCAGCAGACATAGGAGACAAGTACACGTCCCAAACAGACATTGGAGTCCACGGATTAAGTAAGGATCAAAGGGGATTAGGCTTAGTTGGGGTGGCGGCGGATAGGGTTTGAGTTAGGTTTCATATATATAATTGGAGAGGAAACGGGATTCAAGGGCGGCGGTTGGTAAGAAATGAATTAGTTTAAGGGGTCATTTGGGTTTAATTTAGAAAGGGGAATGGGGACCGTTGATCTGAATGATCAACGGTCAAGATCAAATGGGTGTGTGGGGTTCCGGGTTTGGGCTTGGGTCCGGTGGGTTTTCAATTAGGTTGGGGTCTGGTTTTTAATTAAAATTGGGCTGGGAATTGGGTCTTGATTTGGCTATAATTGAAATAGCTATTTTTCCCCATTTAATTTATAAAAAATAGTAATTAGTTTCTGAAAACTATTTAAAGGTTAAATTAATTTATAATACATAATTAAACAGGATCCAATTTCATGCGTATAAAATATAATTAAACCTTACAATGGCTAATATTACAATTATGTGTAATTTAGCTTTAAAAATACTAAATATAATTGTAAAAATATGTAATTGGAGACTTGATTGGACCTGCTCAATCTGCTTTTATAGAAGGAAGGAGTATCATGGATAACATTCTTCTTAGCCATGAAATCTTTAAAGGATACTCTAGGAAAGGGGTTTCACCTAGATGTGTTCTAAAAGTGGATCTCAGGAAGGCTTATGATACCTTAGAGTGGGGATTTCTGAAGCAGATCCTTATTACTCTGGGGTTTCCTGCTAAATTTACTGACTGGATTATGGCTTGCATCTCATCTGCCTCATACTCCCTAGTAATGAATGGAGGTCTTACTAAACCATTCAAAGCTAAGAGAGGTATAAGGCAAGGGGATCCTATGTCTCCTTATCTATTTGTTCTAGCCATGGAATATTTGAACAGATCGCTGCAACAGCTACATAAGGATGGAAATTTCAACTTCCATCCTAGATGCAGGAAGCTTAACATTTCTCATGTATGTTTTGCTGATGATTTGCTAATGTTCTGTAGAGCTGACATAGTCTCCATTCAAATCCTACACAGCACATTTCTCAAATTCTCAGATGCTTCTGGACTTCAGGCAAATGTAGGCAAGAGTGCAATCTATTTAGCAGAAATTCCACAGGATACTAGAGAGATGATTATTGCTGCTTTAGGTTTCACTGAAGGACATCTTCCTTTCAGATACCTTGGAGTTCCTCTGGACTCTAAGAAACTATCTATTCAGCATTATTTGCCTCTCATTGAAAAGATCACAGCAAGAATTACTTGTTGGTCTACAAAGCTTTTGTCCTATGCTGGCAGAACTCAACTGATAAAGGCTGTGATCTTTGGAATGCAGACTTATTGGGCACAGGTGTTTATAATTCCTAAGAAGGTATTGAAGGCTATAGAGGCAGTTTGCAGATCTTATCTATGGACAGGCAAAGCAACCTTATCTAGAAGAGCACTTGTGGCTTGGGACAAAGTGTGTCAACCTATTTCCTCTGGAGGACTCAATGTTGTGAGAATGGAAGTATGGAACAAAGCAGCTATAGCTAAATTGCTATGGGATCTGGCAAAGAAGAAGGATTGTCTTTGGGTTAAATGGGTGCATACCTACTATATCAAGAATAGAACCATTGAGTCTGTGGCTGTGCCATCAAGCTCATCATGGGTGGTAAAGAAGATATTGGATAGTAGGACATTGGTGTTGGAGAATACTCAGTTGCAAGGTAATATATTCAACAGACTTCAGAGTGTTTGCAAGCTAGGAAAATTTCAAATTCATAAACTCTATATTGCACTGTTGCCTATATTTCCTAAGATTGTATGGAGGAATGTAATGCTTGTGTCATCTGCTCTACCTAGACATTGATTCACTGTCTGGTTAGCTGCTCATCTGAAACTTCCTACCATAGAGAGGCTGCAGCTTATGGGCATCCAAATACCATCTTTGTGTGCATTCTGCAAAAGGTATGATGAAGAGTTTAAACATTTGTTTTTTGAATGTGACATTACCAGTAGAGTTTGGAGGAGAATCTGTGTATGGTTGGGACTTACAAGAACTACTGAATGCTGGGAGAATGAATTGAAATGGATTTGTAGCAATGCCAAGAGTAAAAACTGGAAGAAAGAGATCACTGCAACAGCATTTGTGACTACAGTTGCATTGCTGTGGAAGCATAGAAATCTGATCAGGTTTGAGAATAAGACTTTTGATGAAGGACAATGTTGCAGAGAAGTAGCAATGTTATTACATGCAAGAAATAGGAATCGTAAAAGATGGAAGGATGGGTTACAAAAGCTCAATTTCTACCCTTAGTTTTGGTTGAACATTATCTGCTAGGTAGTGATGTGTATATGAATTGAGTAGTTAGGATTCAAGTGTAACTAGAATGAAAGTGTAAATGAGTAGTAGAAGTCCATACTACTACCTTAGGATTACATTGTATATTTTTTGATATCAATACAAATCGACAGTTAAGCAAAAAAAAAAAATATGTAAAAATTACTTTAGCCATATTTTGGCGTAAATATAGAAGTACCATAGATGAATTATCAAATCAATAATTTTGAGAATAATTATTTTGGATTTTCTGGATAAAAGGGGAGAAAATAAATCAATTTAAACCTTCAAAATTATGAAAAAAATAATAAAACACTTAACATGATTATATATGCTATTTTGAAGTTATGTTTTGTATTGAAAATATATAAGAAAAAATAGGGTGTAAACACTGACGTAACGAAGTCGACTGTGGAAGAGCTGGAACAAATCATACTAATCGAGCATCTGCCCGATCGAAAGGTATAACTGGGCCCGGGGTTAACTCCCGATCTTAGGAAAAAATGTATTCAATTCCTTTTAGATAAAATAGATTGATTTGCTTGGTCCCATCTCGATGTGACATGGATCCCACGAGAGATCACAACTCATCGACTAAGCTTGGACCCGACGTTCTGTCCAGTAGAGCAAAAGAGAAAACCAAAGTCCAAGGTTAAGCATACATTCATCAAGGACAAGGTAACCAAACTTCTCAAAATAGGGTCCATTTGAGAAGTAAAATATCCCAAATGGTTGGCAAACGTAGTGGTAGTCCCAAAGAAGGGAAAAATTTAGAATGTGCATAGACTATAAAGACTTAAACAAGGCCTTCCCTATTCATTATTTTCCTTTTCCGAACATCGATCGCATAATCGATGCCACTTCCGAACATCAATCGCATAATCGATGCCACGACCGACCATGATATTCTCAGTTTTTATCGATGCCTACTCCGGTACAATCAAATAAAGATGAACCCATACGATCAGAAAATGACTTCGTTTATCACTAAATACGGCACCTATTGTCATAACATAATGTCGTTCGTATTAAAAAATGCTGGTGCAACTTATCAATGCTTAGTGAATTCAAATGTTCAAATAACAAATAAGGAAATCTATGGAAGTTTATATTTATGACATGCTAGTTAAGTCCTTGCGAGCAGGGGACCATTTGAAACATTTGCATAAGACTTTCGATATACTAAGCAAGTACAACATGAAGATCAACCCAGAAACGTATGCATTCAGGGTCGGCTCGGGCAAGTTTCTCGGCTTCATGGTGTCAAATGGTCGAGATCAACCCGATACAATCAAGGAGGATCGAGATCAATCCGATACAATCAAAGATATCGAGGATATCAAAGTCGTATATAATGTGAAGGACGTGCAGAGGCTGACTGGGCGCATAGGCGTCCTAGGGCGATTCATCTCGAGGTCCTCAGATAGAAGTCACCAGTTCTTCTATCTACTTAAGAAAAAAAGAGCAATTTTGCATGGACCCCGGAATGACTACAAGCCTTAGAAGAATTAAATGATACATGTAAAACCCTCAACTGCTCCACACCCCGAAGGTGGACGAGCAACTCTAGTCATACTTGGCGGTCTCAAAAATAGCAGTAAGTGGGGTCCTAGTCTGACAAGAACAAGGTATGCAATTCCCTATTTACTATATTAGTCGGACCTTAGGCGAGGCTGAAACTAGGTATCCTCACTGAGAAAAATTAGCGCTTGCTTCAATAAGCTCCTCTATGAAATTAAAATCGTATTTACGATTTCACCCGATATCTGCTGTAACTACATGTCCCCTTCAAAATGTTTTGTATAAACCCGAACTTTTGGATCGATTAGACAAATGGGTAGTAGAGCTTAGCGGGTACGATATTGAGTATCCACCCCGAACAACCATCAAGTCTCAAATCTTGGCAGACTTCGTGGTTGATTTCACGCCAGCCCTCGTGCTCGAGGTCGAAAAAGAGCTATTATTAAAACAAGGTAAATTTATTGGGGGTATGTATCCCTCTTCAGGGATGATGCTTCAAATGTGAAAGGGTCCGGGCTGGGCATCGATTTGAAGTGAGTCATGGGTAACATAATTAGACAATCTATCAAAAGTTCAAAGTTAACTAATAATGAGGCTGAGTATGAGTCCATGATTGCAGGTCTCGAGCTGGCTAAAAGCTTGGGAGCAGAGGTCATCGAGGCCAAATGTGATTCCCTACTTGTGTTAAACAAAGTCAACAGAACCTTCGAGGTTTGAGAAGATCAAATGCAAAGGCACTAGGAAAAGTTACAGGAAACTTTACATCAATTTAAGGAGTGGACCTTACAACACATACCTCGAGAGAAAAATAGTAAGGCCGATGCCCTTGCAAACTCGGGGTCGTCGGCCAATTATGACGAGCTTAACTCAGGGACTGTCGTACAACTCTCGAGATCAGTAATCGAAGAGGTCCATGCAGAAATAAACTTTACAAGTTTGACTTAGGATTGGAGAAACAAGTATATTGAATATTGGAAGAGCATGAAGCTCCCATCTGATCCGAAGGAGTCGAGGGCTCTACGCACGAAGAAAGTGCGGTTCACTTTGGTCGAAGATGGAGTGCTCTGTAGGAAGATGTTCGATGGGCCACTGGCGATATGTTTGGGGCCAGAAGACATTGGCTACATCCTACGGGAAATTCATGAAGGCACTTGTGGGAACCACTCTGGTGCCTAATCACCGGTCCACAAAGTTATCGGAGTAGGGTACTATTGGGATGATATGGAAAAGGATACAAAAAAGTTCATTTGGAGTGCCACAAATGTCAAAGATATGCACCGATGATTCACCAGCCCGGGAAGAGCTCTTTCGGTCTTATCCACATGGTCGTTCATGAAATGGGGAATGAATATCATCGGCTCTCTACCCTTGGCCCCGGGTAAAGATCAGTTTATTTGATTTATGACTAATTATTTTTCCAAGTGGGTTGAAGCATAGACTTTCAAGAAAGTTAAAGAAAAAGAAGTCATAGACTTCATTTGGGACCATATTATATGTCGATTTGGGATACCTGCCAAGATTATGAGCGACAATGGAAAGCAATTCATTGGCAGCAAAGTAACTAAATTTCTAGAGGATCACAAGATCAAAAGGATTTTATCGATGCCATACCATTCCAGCAGGAACGGACAAGCCGAATCGACCAACAAAACCATCATTCAAAATCGTAAGAAAAGATTGACCGTCGCGAAGGGAAAATGGAGAGAAATATTGCCCGAGGTTCTTTAGGCATACCGTACGACACCGAATCCAGTGCAGGGGGGATACCGTTCTCGTTGGTCTATGGTGCCAAAGCTCTTATCCTGATCGAGGTCGTGTAACCTAGCTTCAAGTTTTGATATGCGACAAAAGAATCAAATAACGAGGATATGAAAACGAGCCTGGAATTTTTGGATGAAAGACGCGAGGCCATTCTCGTTTGACAGGACACACAAAAATAGCATATCTAAAGGTACTACAACCGAAGAACCAATCTTCGACACTTTAAAATAGGGGACTTGGTGCAAGAAAAGTCACCTCAACACTCAATACCAGAATGAAGAAAAACTAGGTTCAAATTAGGAGGGAACATATCAGGTCCTCGATATTATCGGAAAGGGATCCTACAAGCTTGGCATGACGAACGACGAGCAACTACCAAACAATTGGAATGTATCACTCCTAAAGCAATACTACTGCTAAGGTACGACCTTCTCTATTTTCATTTATATTTTAAGCTAACCAATTGCAGGTGTGCAATCAAGAACAACGATGTATCCTTCAACACGATGTATTTAGGTCTGAAAGTACGCGTTGCACTCTTTTTCCCTTTGACTGGTTTTGTCCCAATTGGGTTTCCGACGAGGTTGTTAATAAGTCAACCATTGACCGTGCTAACTTAGAACAATTCAACAGTATTTGAGCCTTCTTTACAATCAACCTTGAATAGTGGGGGCATTACCCTCGAATGTCAACTTTGTTGCAAGGAAATTACTTCGTAACAGTGGGGATCATGATAGATAAATTTTATAATGGAGAATCAGTCGAATAAACCATGCCTATATAGGTTACTCTAGCCCTAACATCAAACATGTACGCATGTATAATCATTTATTAAAAGAAGTATTTTCCCTTGCCGATATCTCATGCCTTAGACAATTTTTTCTACTTTCATACTCTTGATATGTTGTGTAAATAGGCTTAAGGGACAATAATAATAGAACCCTACGCTCAGGGACAGCCGTCCGTAAAACAAATAAGATCGAATTATAATAACTTTGAGACTATAAGACCTTAAATGGCGACCCTCGATTTTTACAGGCCACGGCCACCCCACTTGGGGACTGACACTTCGGGCAAGCTCGAAATAAAATGGGAAAATATTTCCAAAGGGCAAGTCCCAAATAAAAAGGCAAAGACAAAATTAACACAGTTTGGAGATACCCGAATTTTGTAATAAAACAAGCCTTAAAATTTTATCAAAAATTGGTTAAAAAGGCTACCATTGGCAAAATCACAAAGGGGTTCGATAATATCAAGCCTCGATAACCCTAAAGGGAACAAAAAAATTTCGAACTGTCAAACAATTCCTTATTTCATGCCAAGGCATAACAAATTTTGTATGACTAACAATATAATTTTTAAGCCGAAAAGGGGAAAAAGCCAGTCCTTTTTTGAAATGTAGTATCCTGGGCCTTAGTATTGGTCGTGGCAACTTCATATCTGGAAACCTCGAGCTCCTTGGCCAAGTTAGCCAAATTGGACTCGAGCTCCTCGACCTTCTTCACCTGGACCGAGGCATTGTCCCATACATATCGAAGTTGTGACTTGGTGGAATCCAGCTCTGCTTGAACGGTCTCCTTTTGTGCAGCCAAAATATGCATACACCCTTTGAATTGTTCGGCCTCGGCTCGCACTACCTGAAGCTTCTCACTAAGAAGCTTGTAAGTATTGCATTTCTCAGTAAGTCCCTGGACTTCAACCTTGCATTCTTCTTGGATTCGGAGAAGGGCTTCATGATGCAGCACCAAAGCCTACAAGAAAGAAAGAAAGTGTTAGAGATATATACAATTCAAAGTCGTAAAAGGATTTAGGCCCTTGAACTTACCCAATTTAGAGCATGTTGGGCCTCGTTGAACAAACATGCAATGTCCACTGCATCCATTGATCGTCTTTGGTGACCAAGAATCGAAGATAGCTCAACACCCCTATGGGGATAAAGAAAATGTTAGTATCCCCCGGGATCAACATGATGAGACGTCACTTATGATCGGGGTCAATGTTGGGGGCCGGTAATTGGTTGGTTAGTGTATAGCTCGAGGAAGCCTTATTCGAGCTATTCCTTGGTATGTCCAAATCACCCAAACGGGTGATATCTTCCACATCAGCAAAATAGTTACGAAAAACATCTTCCCCACCATGGGACATTCCTGCGTGACAAGTCTCTACAACTTTAGTGTCACGTATTATCAAATTTGGAACTGGAGGGAACGAGGAGGAGTCCCCGATGATTTTTTCCCAGGTGGGTGTTTAGAGGCATCATCTACATTTTGGGGAGCCTCGAGCTCGGTTTGTACACCAGCCTCGACCACCTCCTCGTTGTCCTCCCCACCTTGATATGAGGCATCTTCATCTCTCTTTAGCTCGGGCTCATCAAATTGGGCGAAGCAGCTACAACTCCGCTTGTCCAATAGTTCTTTGAACCTTAATGCCAGCTTACACCCGAGGCACCAACCCGAAGTCTTTTTCTTCTATGTCTTCATCCTCAGTCCCACCCAATAGTGGGTGAGCGGATTACAGAGTTACATGAATAACATTCCCCTTAGGCTTAGGGGGCCTTCTAGTCGTCCTTTGTTTTTCGGTCTTGGGGAACTCGGAGCCTCCTTTCTTTTCTTCTCTTTACCGTGCTTCGAGGATGAAGAGGAAATGAGTGTCATTTCTTCAACAGATGGGGCCTCATTGGCACCTACTTCCCAAAGCCTACAAAATCAAAAAGACGAGTATGTACAATAATAAAGCCTGACTGAAAACCTTTCAAAGGAAAGAAATTTACCGTGGTTACGGGCCTCCCGTCGGCCCCTTGATAACTCCATCCAAGCTCGCTCGGAATAATTTTTTTATGACACTAATCCCTCGACCCATTGCCCAGGTCGGGGATAACTTCCGGCACAATGGCCACAACTGCAACAAAAAAATTTAGATGTGGGGAAGACAAGAAGTACAATGACAAAAATGAATATTCAGAGGTAAAACGATACTTACGTTTCATGTTCCGCATTTTAGGGAACGACATGTCTTCGGCAAGAATTATATCTGAAGTCTTAATTCAGACAAATCTTACCATCTAACCTCGGTCTCGAGTTTCATTTATACTCGAGAACGGGGGTTTGGTGGCTCGACGGTGGAGCTTGGTCATGCCTCCATGATATATCTGGGAAGGGGAGGGGGAGGGCGCAGAGGCGCATGAGGTGATCGAGGATAAAAAGGTGCCCCTCAATCTTACTTATAAATAATTGAAGAAGGATCACGATCCTCCAAAATAACCTATGAATTTGGCCCAAAGTCGTATCATACCTGTTGCAAAAGGCAACAATGAAAGGTCTAACGGACTTATCGTGGAGGGGTAGGAATAGATACTCAGATACCCCTCCTTGTAAGTTGTAATGGATACTTCAGGGCTAGGCACTACTACATCCTAGCCAACCCAATTGCACTCCTCTTGCACCTTCTTAGGAAGACATTCGGTGATCGTACACATATACCTCGACATTGGTTCACATCGACCCGGTGTCAGGGGGTGTATTATCCACCTTGCAATAGGCACCAATGGCACACTTCATTGGAACAAAGTACGCAATGGGATGTTTCACGACGACACCAACAGACTGTGATAAAGAGGCGATTTCTTTGTGAGGGACAGTTTTAGAGGTCTTAGCCTTTTTTGAGAACGAGGAAGAAGCAGAGTTAGGATATATAGCATTTTAAGAAGAGGCTAGCAATGAAACTTGAACGTTTGCAGAAGAATAAATTGAAGAATGCAAAGAGATTAGAAGATTATAGTAGAAGAGATTAAAGTAAAGTTTGAAAGCATAGAAAAAAGGCCTATTTATGGGTTTCAAGGGACGATTCACAGTTGCTAGTGGACGACCGGAAACTGATGCGCCTTAAATGCCTGGGAAATTAAACCTATAGGACATTTCGGTCACCGCTACCTCGTATGTCACAATGCTTACGTAATGATAAACCAAGGTACGGTTCGTAAATAAAATTCGTTTCTTTTCATTACATTCCAAAAAATGAGGGGTCTATCTGTATATATGTAAAACATTACCACCCAATTTTACTAATTAATCAAGACCGGGGAGATAGATTGAGGATTAGCCCCATAGTATATCAGACCGAGGCATGAGGATAAAGTACCGAGATCGGGACTCGAGGTACTTGTCGAGATCTAGATTAATAATGATTGAGTTCAAACAGGATAGACATCGAGAGAAATTGAAGATAAAATAATAACGAAAAGATGAGATATCCATGACTTGTCAAGAATTACGGCAAAAATCTCAGAACAGATCAAATCAAGGACGGTTATTTAGCTAATCGTGGGATTTCCTTCTGTAATTTGAATTATATCGTAAATAGGATTTCCTCTACTATATAAAGAGGGTCTAAACCATTTGTAATCATCTTAAATTCATGCATATCAAAGCAATACAAAACTTGTTTTTCTCTCGTACTCTCGTGTTCATCACTTTATTTCATAATTATACTCTCACTCACTCAGTTCGAGGGCGACCTAGCTCAAAGGCTGAATTGCATTTCGAAACTTGTTTTCTTTACTTTCTTGTTTATTTCTACTATTAATCATCGCATTTATATCGGAGCTAGGTGAAATTACATATTCTTAAAAATACTTATAAGTTTAATTGTTATCCAATTTTAAGGGTAAACATCCAGTTTTGTAAGCTTTTATCAATTGCCCATTACGTGTTTGTTTATCGTTACTGCAATTTTATTCATATATCACTAATTACTTTCTGAGTCATACTATAAAAGTTTGAGAGAGGACAGTGGAGATGAGAGTGAGAAAAAGTGTATCTATTTTTGAGAACCAGCTCGAAATTATGCCGCGGG
This sequence comes from Nicotiana benthamiana, assembly GCA_034376525.1. Classification (NCBI taxonomy): domain Eukaryota; kingdom Viridiplantae; phylum Streptophyta; class Magnoliopsida; order Solanales; family Solanaceae; genus Nicotiana; species Nicotiana benthamiana. The sequence goes on from CM067323.1 coordinate 79,994,029, forward strand.
GTTCAACTATAGAAGCCATTCACCTTGTGAGGAGATTGATGGAGCAGTATAAGGAGAGGAAAAATGACTTGCATGTGGTGTTCATTGACATAGAGAAAGCCTATGACAATGTCCCGATGGAGGTCCTGTGGAGATGTTTGGAGGTTAGTAGTGTTCCGATAGCGGTGATTAAGGATATGTACGAGGGATCTAAGACTCCTGCGAGTATTGCAAGGGGATACTCAAAACATTTCTAGTAGAGAGGGGTTTCATTAGGGAGCGAATCTTAGCCCCCTTTTTTGCCCGATTGCTGAATGTGATGACTCAAAACATACAAGGAAATGTGCCATAGTATATGCTATTGGATGATGACATAGTACTGATTGACAAGGTGCAAGGCGGAGTTAGTTCTAGGTTGGAAGTTTGGCAACAGACGATGGAGTATAAAGGTTTCATATTGAATTGGTCGAAAACAGTCTAAAGGTTTACTGTTATGTGCTTACCCTATAGTTTTCCTTCTAACCCTCATTTTGTGAATTATATTAGAAGAGTTTTTAATCATACTTATAAAGGATGGACTCGCGCAACCGTAAGGAGTGATATTTATAAATATAAACATGAATATGAACAATATTTGTATTATTTATTTACTCAAATAGATTGTCGCATTGCTATTACTACTGATATTGATAGAAGTGGTAATGAATGTGATTATCTAACTGTTACAAGTCATTGGATAGATGATGAGCGAATAATGCAAAAGCACATTATTGCTTATAGAATAATTAATTCACGCCACACAGGTAAGTTTATTGCTAACACAGTTCCTGATATTTGTAGATATTTTTACATTAGAGATAAAATTATGTCGGTTTCGATGGATAATGCTTCTAGTAATACTAATGCTATAGGCTTCCTTACAATTACACTAAATCATGTATTTAGTAATATTTTTCATGTTAGATGTATTTCTCATATTTACCATTTAATCATCGATGTTGGTATGAAATGTTTGAATGCAGAAATTGAAAAGGTTAAAATGGCTCTTAATTGGATTTTTTATTCAAACCGTAGAAGTAGACTTAGAGACTATTTCAAAAAATATGATGAATTTGGCCTTAGAGAAATAAAGGTTCCTAAGGCTTGTTCGACTAGATGGAATTACATGTATGAAAGCTTAGTTGTCACATATGAATATAGGAACCCAATAGCCGCAGTTTATAATGCTCGTGTAGGTGAGGGTGATGATGATGATGCTGAGCACCTTATAAATCAAGATTGGATTAATGTTAAAATGCTGGTAGACTTTTTAGAACAATTTCATGTTACTACAAATGAATTATCTGGGCAATATTATCCTACTATTTCTAACTGTTTAGTTTATATTGCAGCACTTGCAGATTTATTTTCTCAATTTTCAGAGGGTGAGGTAATTTATCAAGAAGCTATTACTTCTATAAAACCTAAGTTTAAAAAATATTTTTTCCTATCCCCACTATTTTTGGTGTTGCTGCTTTGTTAAATCCTACAATTAAATTAGGAGGTCCTCACTTTTGGTATTCAAAGGTTTATAGAGCTTTATCACTTTCAACTGAAGAATTTGCTACACTTGGAGATGCAAAAGACTCAATTAAAATAAATGCTCAAATAATTCCTAATGCTTATCAACTTGCCTTAGATCAAGCTAGACCAAATGTTCCAACTCTTACTTCGTCTAGTTCGCAAGCATCTAAAAGAACTGTGTGCCTAAAAGCGTACTTCTTGGACTAAGTTCAGGGGTACTCAAGGTGATAATTTTGGTGATAGTTCACAACTAAATGAGCTTCAAGTTTATTTGTCGCAGGGACTTGAATCAGAGAATCCTGATGGCTCCTTCGATGTATTGGAATGGTGGAAGGAAAAACAAAAATATTATCCGGTTCTTTCAAGGATGGCTCGAGATATTTTAAGTGTTCAAGCTTCAGCAGCGGCATCAGAGAGCGCATTCAATCGAGCGAGACTTCAAATTGGTGATCATAGATCTTCTATGAGGGAGAGCTAGGAAAAATCAGTACTCTTTAGAGATTGGATCTAGTCGAAAAGAAAAAATATTGGACTTGCAGAATCACAGCCGAACATAGATGAAGTTTATGAAGAAATGCTAGCGGAACTTGCGCAGGATGTTGCTTCGTCCGGAACCGGTGATGAACAAGCTTCTTTTCCACCACCACCAACAGAAATTCCTCCGAACCTAGAAGGATTTATGAGATATGTTAGAGATAATACATAGACTACCATGTAATTTGTATTGTGGAACATCTTCCTTAGTTTTTTTCCTTTTAATGGTGGTATTAGTACCTTGTTGTGCTCATTGAATTGGGGGAGGAAGACTAAGAAAGATATTGTCATTCTTTGTTAATGTCGTAATAATAAAATATATAAGATATTCCATTGCATATTTTCTTGCAATATATATATATATATATACATATATAGATATATATATATATATATATATATATATATAATACATATATAAATTATACATACATATGTATAAGGCAATATATAGTATATAAGGCATAAATAATAATATATACACATAATACACCCTTATATATACATAATATACTAACTATATACGCTATATATATTTATATAGCTATATATAGGCAATTTATATTAGTTTATACATATATAGTTTACAAGAAAGTGTCTTAGATTTAAAAAATTAAAAAAAATAGCCCGTAATGAAAAACTCCCATTAGGCCTGCGAGCCCGGCCCATTTAGCCCCGGGACCATGTGGGCTTAGGAACACCATGGGCTGGTTCTACACTTTGGGACCGTGAAGCCCGAGACCGCCAGGACCGGCCCGCCAAAAACCCAGGCCCGTTTGGCCCAGGACCGGACCACAATATAGCCTTAACTAATACTCAAGTCATCCCCAAAAGAGATAGCTTCAAGAATCTTGGGTCTATAATCCAAGTTAATAAGGAGATTGACGAGGATGTTACTTATTGTATTGGAGCAGAGTGGATGAAATGGAGGCTCGATTATGGGTTTTGTATGATAAGAATATGCCATTAAGACTTAAGGGCAAGTTCTATAAAGTAGTGGGTAGACCGACTATGTTGTACGGAGATGAATGTTGGCCCGTCAAGACGATAAAGTAGCTGTAAGAATGACATTGAAATGAATGTATGGACATATCAGGAAAGACAACTCTACTAGAAATTTAGCCAAAACCGACCGCAGGTGACAGTGGGTCAGTTAAAAAACCAAAGTCGGTCAATTTTTTTTAAATATTTTATTTTAAAACTTTTTTTACAAGACTGACCAACTTCATTCGCTTTTTTGGGCAAAAAAATGTAAAGTTCGAAATCGAAATGATAATTTTATCCACCTCACATCAATAACCCGACCCCTTCCACCTATAGGTAGTTTTAGACAAGTTTCTTTTGAAGTAGATATCTGAATACCAAGTATAACTCGTAACAATCTATCTTCCGGGGCATACGACGATTCTTTCACGACCTGAGGTGTTAATTTAGCTACTAAAATATCACCCGTCTCTACCCAAGATCCCAGCATCACAATTCCATTTTTATCTAAATTGCGGAGTAAATGGGCTTCTAAATGCGGTATTTCATTAGTTACTTTTTCAGGGCCTTGGCTTGTCACGTGAGTCTGAATTTCTTATTTCCGTATGTGAAAAGAAGTATAAATATCTTCATATACCAAACACTCGCTAATAAGTACCGCATCTTCAGAATTGTAACCCTCCCACGGCATATAAGCTACTAATACGTTTTTCCCAAAGCAAGTTCGCCACCAACCGTAGCAGCACCATCCGCTAAAATCTGTCCCTTTTTAATGCGGACTCAAATTACTTTTTTAATGTTAAAAAAAATTACATTTCTACCTATTTTGCAGTAATTTACCGCAAATTGATAAAAAATATTAAATACAATTCGCAGTAATTTACTACGAATTCCAGATAAAAGAGGCGTCTCCTCAATATCTAGGCCAGACCGTTTCTTATGTATATTTCGCAGTAAATTATTGCGATTTAGGCTAATTCGCAGTAATTTACTGCGAAATAGCCATTTAAATATTCCAGTCGTCTTCCTCATTCAACCTATCCACCATTTTTATACAAAAACCCCCACCTTTGGGGTCCCCCCCACCCCCACGTCTTTATATATAAAAATATTTGGCCTCACCCGGACTAAATAACAAGGAGTATAGGTCCCACATACTGTTGGTTGATTTCGATTGCGTATTTCGGGTTCAATATTTCGAATTTCAAAAATTTACATCGAGGTATTTCTATTTACTTTATGGTGAAACTCGTACATTTATGCATATTAGTATTGTTTAGTAGTTTACATGTGAATTTATATTATATTTGTGTTCTTTAATATACTCGGATTATTTTATTTGATACCCGAATTTATGTATTATATTTGATTTATAAACCTGAAAGCATGTTATTTTTTGTTATAAATATAGAGCCTTGTAGTGTAGTAAAATATAGTGACTTTTAGCGTAGTAAAATATAGTGACTTGTAGTGTAGTAAAATATAGCCTTTTAGCGTAGTAAAAATGTAGAGTTTTTTAAAGCCTTGTACCATAGTAAAACATAGAACCTTGTAGCGTAGTAAGGATAACTCGGTGCTACGAGGCCCAAAAAATAAAGCTTTGAACTCATACATAATTGTTCTCTCCAAATCAGAAATTTATAGTTAGCTAAGAAAATTGTAAAAATGTTGAAATTGGGAATTATAATAATTAACGATAACTCGGTGCTACCGGGCAAAAAAAGAATGAAATCTGAACCCATATATAGTTATTCTTTCCAATTCAAAAAAATGAAGTCTGGAACCCATATATAATTATTCTCTCATTATAATTTTTAATTTAAAACTGTAAGGTAAGAAAATTCTAAAAATGTTGAACCCATACATAATTCGGTGGTACCAAACTTTTAAATCAAGTCAGAAGCACCTAGATGACTATTTTCTCCAATATTAATCATAATTAATTGTTTAATTTATTAAAGTAACACAGCCAATTAATTATAAAGAACAATTTTATTTTAATTGCGTTTGAACAACAATTTTACTTATATAGTACATCACAACCACAAACACTGACAACCAAAAATAAAAACAAACAGTAGAACTAACGAAATAACTTGACAAAGGAAATATGAAGATTGACTAACGAAAACACTTAACATGTCATTCTTTAGGAACGATCGGGTAGTATTCTCTCCTTCATCAAAAACAGCTTCTTTTCGATCTTCCTTTTCTCTTTTCCTACATCCTCTATAATAGCCTTCAATTCTTCAATTTCTTGCTTGGATTGGCGCTCTCTATCCCACTGCCCCGTACACACTCCATGAAGATAGAACAACTTGTCTCTGTAGTATTCCTGGTCACATGGTTTATCAATCCATACTTTAAAGTTGCATATAGGTATATCGGGCTGCCTATAAAATTTGTTCAAACAACCCCAATAGTGTCGGCTAGCTTCTTCCCAATCATTATACATCATGGTCGTAGCTACACATTCGCAATTCGGGGCACGAATGGGGCGTTGAGACATTTCTTGCAGGAAACTTTTGGTATATTGACAAGCTTGATGATAGGTTGTTGTTAAGTATTGAAAATAAATTGAAGGCGCTTTTTATTTATAGGGAATAAGTCCCAATAATACGTAGTATTATATTACGAATTCCATGCACATTTTTCGGGAAAAAAATAGTTTTTTTCCACACGGGTTTGAACATTTTCAAAATGAAATGACAACTCAACAATACGTAGTATTATACTACGAATTCCATGCACATGTTTCCGAAAAAAAGAAGCTTTTTTCACATGGGTTTGAACGTTTTCAAAATGACATGACAACTCAACAATACGTAGTATTATACTACGAATTACATGCATATTTTTGGGGAAAAAATAGTTTTTTTTTCACATGGATTTGAACCTTTTCAAAATGACATGACAACTCAACAATACGTAGTATTATACTACGAATTACATGCATATTTTTCGAGTAAAAACAGCTTCAAATTTTAACACTAATGTTCTTTGAAAACAATAATAAAGTGATTAGTAGAACAATATTTTTATTTAACATGTTAACTAAAATACAAACACTACAAATATAAACACCCAAACAGTAGAACTAGTACAAACATTAAACAAGGCAAACACAAAGAGCAAACTATTACGCTTATCACGTAAAAGCCACATCATAATCAAGATCCGCTTCCGACAATTTTCTCCAACAACTCGAGTTGGTCTTCCAGCCCCTTTTTCTCTTCTTCTACCTCATTCAGTTTGGCTTTCAATGCCTCAATTTGTTCTTTGGTTTGGCGCTCTCTTTCAGCTTGCCTAGTACATCTACAATAAAGTTTATAAATTTCTTCTTTGTAGAACTTGATTCTACACTCTTCATCAAACCATACATCAAATTCACATGTGGGCTTGTCTGGTTGCTCGTCACGCTTTCTCGTACAACCCTATTAGAGGCATCCACCTTCTGGCCACCATTCGTACAAGCGACATTTTTCTCCACAGTAGCACCTTGGGACATAAACGGGTTGTCCAGACATTTCGTAAAGAGAAATTTTGCTTAATGTTAAGTGAAAAAAATAAGTTGCGTGCAAACATTATTTATAGACAAGATTTCATACAATACGCAGTAATATACTGCGAATTAATTTAAAATAGCCTTTTACCGTGCAGAATATTGAGCCTTTTATCGTAGTAAAAATCAAGTCTGGAACCCATACATAATTCCATTATTAATCCTAATTTTAAATTTAATCATATTTAGTTATTTAATTTATTAAACCAACACAACCAATTAATTTTGTTTAAATTATATTAGACGTCATGGCCTTTCCTCCGCCCGTGCATCCCGGACCTGTGGAGGATAAGCTATTAGTGTTACAGGGCGACCATAGGTGCTCCTATGTGTGGGAGGGACAGCTGTCAGAGCAGGCTCTCCGGCCTAGGAGACCTGATGATCTTTGGGATTTTATTGCTGGCCATCCTTTGTACGAGCGTGTAGTACACATCCTTCAGGATACAGGATTATATCCCATTTTTGAGCTAGGCCAGATGCAACAAGACTGGTCGCTCATCACGGCCTTGGTAGAGCGGTGGCGACCGGAGATGAATACATTTTATTTACCCATAGGAGAGGCTGCTATAACCTTAGAGGATGTCCATGTCTTATATAGACTGCGTATAGACGGATGCGCCATGACACTGCCCACTATGTTAGAGGAGCGCCACGTGCACAGTTGGCGAAGCTGATGGGGCAGTGGACTGGACTTAGACCTGAGGGTCGGCAGGGGGCGTTCGCATTGCTTTATCAGCCATCAGAGATCATATGGAGGATTTGCACCCCGATATTACCCACCAAACAGAGGATCTCTGGATAGCCCGGTACACATGTTGTGAGTTGCTCTTGCTCTTCGGGTGTGTATTGTTCCCGGACACTTCGGGAAGTAAGGTGAGCATGCGCTTCATTCATCATATAGTAGAGCTGGGTCAGGTATCCCAGTACAGCTGGGGTGCTAGTGTGCTTGCGTACCTATATAGGAGCATGTGCCGGGCGAGCATGGGTCCAACAGTAGATATATGCCATTTTCTCCCCCTCTTACAGTGACCAAATTTTAAAATATTTTGTTGTTTTCTTCAAATTCAATATCGCTAAATGACACATAAACATTACATCAACATTTTATATTAGGTTTGGGCCTGTTGCAGCCACCTACACCAGCACTTCCACCCAGTCAGCATTATCCATTTCTCCCTCTAGATATCATATGGATTGCATGGCATTGGCTATACCGATGGGCTAAGGCTCACCATAATTTCCCCCTCCTCAGGGATGTCTTAGATATGTTGGTGGACGGACAGGTAAATATGTACCTATAGTTGTTTTTTCCAAACTGAGTTGCATTTGCGTACTAACATTTATGTTATTATTTGGCAGTTCATATGGATGCCATACAACAACGAGTTGCTTGCTGAGCTGCCAGCTTGTTGCTTAGTCTACTGGCTTATTTGGAGCACCTCCACCCCGATTATATTCTGGGATTACGTTAAGTATCATGCCACAGATCGTATCCCTCGACAGTTTTCCCGACCCCAAACTATACCGAGGGAGCCTACATGGGTTGCCACTCACTATCAGCACGATAATCATATCAACACGGACGGGCAGTATGCTGAGTGGTTACAACAGCAGCAAGTCGGTTGGGACGAGAGAGCTGAGTGTACTCCGCCACCACCTACGATTTTCCAGGAGGGCACTATTCATCTATATCCTCAGTGGTAGCGTCGTCACACCCGACTGATGATCGCGAACCCGGTGCATGTACTTGGCGATCGTTACAGACCGTACGCAGGGAGGCACGAGGCACTGGTATGTTTTTTCGGCTTGTTAATATGTTATAATATGGATATAACATTATTTAATTACTAATTTAAATGTTTCCAGGCTATAGGGTCATCATCGTTTCTACCAGTTGGGACAACAGATTCAGCAGCGTACCGACATCCCTGAATTGGTTGATTTTGGCCGGCATGTAGAACGGATGGCTCGGTTGACACTGTTGCAGGCGAGAAATGCTGAGAGGATAGACCAGGAGGCTCAGTATACAGCGCCAGAGGCGTACCGGCGGAGTAGGCCGATCCCGCGAGGTAGGGGTGCCCCATGAGCTAGAGGTGCCAGATGGGGTCGCGGGGGACGACAGGGAGGTGGTCAGTAAGGTGGCGCTGAGGTACTTGTCAGCCCACCTGGAGAGGTCCATGACGAGACCCTATGGCTTTAGGGGCTTGGAGATGATTAGCAGGGTTATATTCCTCATGCAGACGAGTCTTCTAGTAGCATGCCTTCGTTTAGCCTTCGGTTATCTTTGCCAGTACCGCAGGTCACCCTGTCAGGAGCGTTGTTGATCATGGGTACATTTGATACGGATGTAGATCATTACTTCGCATGCCCATCTTCTTCAGTTGACGATAGCCCCATCTATGACGTGGATGGTGGGCGCAGGTTGAGTTATCCCCCCCATCCCGACGGTTCAGGTGCATCTATCACAGGCGATGGTATGTTTTTATTACTTTAGAATTTCAATTTGTTTTCTTTTCCTTAATATGGCATCAATGATTAATTTTTTTTTTCTTATGAAGTCTTTGTCCCAGCCCATCTTTAAGGCAAGTACAGTAGGTGATGAGCATATCACGGATGCATATACCCAGGAGGCCGAGGGCACCACGATGAGTAAATAATTTATTACTTAACACATATATCAAACTAATATTATTTTTATATGCTAATTTATTAGTTGTTTTGTAGGATGTTGACGGTCCTACGGTCTATTCTTCCGATCCTGCCAGTTGCACAGACGATGCGGTTGCACATCCTCTGATAAAGATGCGGCTAGATGATGATGATCCAGATAGTGTACCCGACCGACGGGGGATGCGACTCAGGCCAACGGTGACACTAAAGCACACTGGCTACAGGATGCATTGATTTATTTTGTTTGTAATTTATGTAAATATTGTTAATAATTATATGAGAGCAACAATTTTATTTTAATTGCGCTTGAACAACAATTTTACTTAAACAGTACATTACAGACACTAACAGTGACAACCTAAAATAAAAACAAACAGTACACTTAACGAAATCACTTAACAAAGAGAACATAAAATTTAATATTAGAACAACCATATCAAAATACAACGTTAAAAAATAAGATGAAATTTGGAATATTCTTTTATTTCATTAAATTGAAACTTACGCAAGTACAAACTTGAATAAAAAGAAAAAAATTAAAATTAAATACTAAGGGTTTCCATGATAGTTGGGTACGTTAGACGAACTTGCACCGGGATTACCACCGCCTCGCACACTGGCTGAAGGACATTTACGATGGTGGTGTCCTGTTTGCAAGCATATGCCACATTTAACATCCATTTGGTTTCATATGCGCGTTCTCTTTTTTACTTGCAACTTGCGCAAATAGTCCTTGTTACATACCATCTTAAAAGGTTCCGGCGACCAATAATGCTCAGCACCTATGGCTGCAACTTTCCACTATATGTGTCTACATATGCAGCCACACTGTATTGCCTATCAATATAGTTTGTTGCCCCATATCCAACTTTCTGAAAGTACTTCAACTCATGTGCACAGGGCATGTGGTAGATGGTCCATTTTTTCACACGAACACAAACTTCTATTTTCACTCACCGTGTGTAGATTATTCCCACGGTGTCCGCTGATGGATGTCTTAACTTCAAAAACACCCCGTTCGTGATCGTACTGAAGAAATAAATGCCAATGTGCTCGCCTCCTCGGCCTTTCAAATCTTCTCATGGGTATTGACATAAATTCAACACCACGGTCCATCAATGTTGAGGCAGCTGCATGCCTTTCAACAAACCTCTCTGTTTGAATGTCATGCAAACCATAGGAGTAACAGGCAGTCACATGCATATTTCAGCAAGCCATTGAATGACTGCGACACATTTGTAGTCAAGGCTCCCCATCGTCTGCCGCCATATGCATGCAATGTCCACATGTGAAGCTCATGCCCCATCAACCAAGTATAGGCTCTTGGTTCCTATCTGCCGGATCGCTTCCATGTGCCTATTGAATTTGCATTGTTGGTGCTCAGTTTCAGCCATCCACATTAAGTCATGGAAGGTCTTGTCAGAAAATTTCTTCTAAAAATTGGCCTTCAGGTGCCGCACACAGTAACGGTGGTATGCATATGGTTCCTGCTATGCAAGAAAGTGACACACAAAACTTAAAATACCACCATGCCGATCAGATAATAGACAAATACCTAAATGCTGTTTGACAACGTGCTCCTTCAAGTGGTTCAAAAAAAGGGTCCACATCTCTTCGCTTTCGCTGGCACATATGGCAAAGGATAATGGAAATATTTGCCCGTTGGCATCTACAACGACTGCAATCAAAATCTGAATATTATAATTTCCATAGACATGGGTACCATCTATGGAAATAACAGGACGACAATGCAAAAAACCATCAATTGCCGGTTTAAATGACCAGAACACATAGTTGAAAATATATTCGGGTCTGTTCGGACTCCGCTCACGCATCCATTCATAAACAGTACCGGGGTTAAAGTGTTTCAATGCGGCCATGTACCTGGGCAGATTTGAAAAAGACTTATCCCAGTCGCTATAAATAAGTTCAAAGGCACGTTTACGACCGAGATATGCCTTTATTTTAGTTACAGTACAACCATACTCCTTCAGGACGGCTGTGATACACTCTTTAATCTTGAACCTAATGGACACTTTCAAATATGGAATCAAGCCAAGAGAAATCAAGTCGACATCCAAGTTGAAGTGATTCTCATTGTATGTGTCCATTTTACATCTGTGATCGCTAATAAATTTACCCACTTTCCAAAAACATAATTTCTTCTTGGTGGAACGCAACATTCAGTGACAATCCATAAAAAATCTACGGCACACGGCCTTCCATTTATCCATAGTTGACTCAATTACAGTCATCTCGCGTCACTCTTTTATGCTGTAGATTTTTACAGCCCTAATTAGGCGAGCTTTATCGGGGAAATACATGCCTTTAGTCAAAACAGATGGCCTGGACTCATCCCACATTTGTAATCAAAATTCATCATCTTCTCTTGTGAGGGCATCCACGTCGGCATGCTTTGAAAATTATCAAGGTAGGGGATATTCCACTCATGAAATGGCACGTGGGAATCGAACACTCTAGGTCGCACGGGAGGTGGAGTAACATGCTCCCTCGCCGGTTCATGTTCAACATTTACTTCCTCCTCCTCATTACCAACCTCAGAAGGGAAGGGTGTGTCATCCCCAGACTCATCCGCATTATTGTCGTAGTCACTATCATCTTCCTGACTCTGCGCATCAGCCAAATCACGAGTGAATACGTCGTCTATGGGAAGTTGTGTGAGGTCAGGAGCTTCAAGAAGCTGGTTTTCACTGCACAAAAAGAACAACAAGATAAGTTACCTAATACTCCGGAAAAATATTTTAGATATAGCTATATCACTTTACTTACAAGTCATATTGTCTTGAAAATTCTTGTTGGTGATGACTCCCAGATGGACCACCGTGATCCAATACCCCAGAACTAGGAATATTCCAACTAGGGGTCGGCTCATAACTAGTAAAATTCATATCCGGACGGTATCCTTAATGAAAAATATGACCATTAATACAAATCAAATTCAAATGTAAAATAAACAACGCAAAACCATAGCAAAATTGAAGTTTACCAGTCCTCTTGTAGATTATATAAAGTCGATAGATTATCTTGTGTCTGCTCATTAACCGGTGGTGACAAGTTTAAATCAATGCAAGCTCTTTCTTCACCAATTTGTCCGGCAAAAATTGCTCCAGAATAACCACCCGATGACTGGGGGCTATCCATGCTACGCACGCCGTCTTCCACCTTAACGTACATTTTCAATAATTTTATTACAATAAATTCCCTGTATTCCTCTGAAATTCGAAAAAAATCTCTAACAGTATCATCATCATCGATGTTAAACTTCAAATAATATGCAAACCCCTGCGGAGTCACCAAAATCCGGAAATCTACCGGTTATTTTGAAGTTAACTGAACGCCTCCTCTCACTCATTTTTTTTATGTAACAACGATACCAGTGTATCGTACTCCATATTAAGCGGCAATTTAACGTGACATTATGGAGGTGAACTGTACCTCACAGAGTTATTCTCCAGCATAACCTCACCACCCCAATGTAAAGAAACCCTTATTTTTTGCACTTCAGACATTATAAAATAGATTGATAAGAAGAAGAGAAAAGTTTATTGAATGAATGTTCATGAAAATCAAACGCCTATAAATAAGGCAAGTCTGAGCTCGGGGCATAGAATTTTTCAAATGAATTCGCAATAAAATACTACGTCTTATAATTTTGAATTATTGTTGTTCTATCTGTTAAAATAATTAGGTGGAGCCCAAAAAAGGGACAATTCGCAGTAAATTACTGCGAATTGCAAATTCGCGGTAATTTAATGTGAATTGTACCTTTTTTTTGCCTGGAACTGGTGATTAATAAAAATAAAAATATAAAGGGAATTCGCAGTAATTATTGCGAATTGTATTTAATTTTTTTATCAATTCGCAGTAATTTATTGCAAATTAGGTGAACATAAAAAATTTCGCTCACCTAATTCGCAGTAAATTACTGCGAAATAGGTAGAAATAAACTTTTTTTAACATTAAAAAAGAACTTTGAGTCCAAAAAATTATCATTTTGGTTTCGGACTCCAAAAATGTGGGTAACTATTTTTGCATCTGCCAAAGTTTATTTTTTAAAAAACCGACCAACTTGAATCGATTTTTTTATTTAAAATCAATATTAAAAAAATCAGTCGGCTATTTCAGTCGGTAAGTTTATAAAACCAACTGATTTCGATCGATAATTTTATTTTTTTAATAAAACCTACCAAAATAGATCCGTTATTTTCGCGCAAAAATGCAATTAAAAAGTATAAATAAAGTAAAAGAGAGTCCAAAACCCAAATGCAACAATAGTCTAGTGTTAGAATAGTATCCTGCCACAATATAGACTCTATTTAGTTCTCAGACAGTGCATTTTAAAATTAGATAATTAAAAATACCAACCGACTTCAGTAGTTTTTTTTCCGGTAAATTTTTTCTTTTTTGGATCGTTTGATAAATTTAATTGACCGGCCGAAATCAGTTGAAAAATATCGATCAAAGTTGCTCGACTGGCTATATCGACCAAACGATTACCAACTGCCATAAATCAGTCGTTTTTCGATCGATTTTGCCAATTACCGACCAACATCAGTCGGTTTTCCCTCTTTATTAGTAGTATAAGATTATGAATGAAGTTATTAGGAACAATGTGACATGGGCCTTTGTGAAGGACAAGTTGGGGGAATGAAGGCTGATATAGTTCGGACATGTGAAGATGTGAGACATGGCTGCCCTAGTTAAAAGGTGTGAGAGGTTAACCATGACGGGTCTGAGTAAGGGTAGTGGTCTGCCAAAGAAGTTGTGGAGAGAGGTAATTAGGTATGTCATATCATTGCTTCAGCTTACTGAGGACATGACCCGTGGTAGGAAGGTGTGGAGGTCGAGGACTAGAGTTGAAGGTTGACAGAAAGCCGTGAGTTACTCCTAGACTTATCGGTAGTACTAGTACTATTCTTGTATTTTATTTCATTACTGATTCTTTATTAATATGTTTTGTATAATTTGCTTTTGTTACCCTATTATATTATTGTTACTATTATTTGTTGCTTTATTTTTACTATTTTTTGAGTCAAGTGTCTATAAGAAACAACTTCTCTCTACCTTTTTCAAATTCCACCTATAAGATTACACTAGATTTATCATTATTGTTAGGCTAAATACATATTTTACCCATCCAACGAATGACCAAATCCCTGTTACATATCTGTTAACCACAGGTTTTATTTTACACACCAAACCTTTTAAAAGTGTATCAATTACACACTACTTTTGACCAAACTCTTCAATATTCAATGCGTTGGTTACACGCATTTTTTTAATTAAAAAAACCAATGATTCCTTAGTTAAAATAGCTAACCCAATACTTTTCTTAAATCAGACCCATGAAAGACCCGATCCTGTTACTTAAAAATACATACGCGACCATATTAACAAGAAAAAACTCAATTTCAAAATCATGTTCTTCATCCCTAACCTATGAAGCTAATCTGACGAGCACAAATCTGCTAATTGCTGTTTTTTCTTGAGTTTTTCAGTTTAGTATTCTCATTTAAGGTTGTTCAACCCTTCTGATTTAGATGAGTGTGTCGAAATAGTTAGGGTCTAATTGGGAAGAATGATAATATATTACACTTTAATTGACCAAATATAACCAGCTTCTAAATATTAGATATGGAAGGTGAAGATGGGATTACATTTTCAGAAAATTGTTTGCCACTTTTAAAGATGGATAAGATGAAAATTGTGGCTTTTAATAAGAGGGAGATGAAGAATTGGATGTGAGGGTTAAGAAAATGGGCCCGTTATTAGTAAATATCCATTTTAATTAGTCAGTTCAGGCAGAAAATAACTATTCACGCGCCCCATTGGCCGTGTTTGACACATCCCAAAGGCTGGTCAAAAGTAGTGTGTAATTGACATACTTTTAAAAGATTTGGTGTGTAAAATGAAACCCGTAATCAACAGGTGTGTAACAAGAATTTGGTTGTAAGTTGGATGAGTAAAATATGTATTTCGCCTTATTGTTAATATCATTAATTACTTGAGCGTTAGAAATTGACTTATCGATTTCCTAATATTCTTATTTTGACTGTGTGCTACCTTATTGGCTAGGCTCCAATAGACAAAGCACAAATGACAATTGCTCGGGAGAAATTTAAAAATAGTCAGATTTACAACTGATCATTCAAGAATAGTCAAGTTTTAAAGGTAATCAAAATTTAGTCACTTTTTATGTAAAGATAAATCTAAGTGAAAACACAGTTCAAAATCCGAAAAATACGTCAGTATATTATACTGGTGTTCCAGCATAAGTATGCTTGAACTCCAGTATATTATACGAGAGTTTCAAAATAACTATGCTGGAACTCCAGCTTAATATATTGGAGTTCCAACATAAGTACACTAGAACTCCAGCATAATATACTGGAGTTTCAGCAAGTATAAATGCCAGTACAATATACTGGAGTTTGGAGCACCGGTGCTCTAATCTCCTGTATATTATACAGGAGTTAGCAAAGTATATCGGTCCAGCATAATATGATGGAGTTCGTACACAGATGCACTGAACTTCCGTATATTATGTGGGACCGATCTCTATTGCAGCAAAATAATAGTTATTTTTTATTGACTTTGTAAATAGTGGCTATTTTTAAATGATTCGTCCGAAAACTGGCTATACCGTACTATTTTAACCAATTGCTTTAACTCTATCCAAATAAACTTTGAATCTTTCACGCATATTGTATATTACTAGATTGTTTCACTATCACACTGGGTTATGCAAGTTTTTGGTTATTAAAAATAGTTTTTTGGGTTTGAATTTTGAATTTTGAATTTTTGGGTCAAACTTTGAATCTTTCACGCATATTGTATATTACTAATAGTAGCTTGTTTAGCTAAGTTTACAAAATTAGGTTATTTTGAAAAGTATTCTTTTCAAAAAAAAAAAAGAATTATTGAAATAATTTATGTTTGACTAATTAATTTAAAATATACTTTTGAACAATAATTTGTATTTGAACCAAGCTTTTAAAAGTGATTCTAATAGCCTATTTGGCTGAGCTTTCAAAAGTTAAAAGTACTTTTTGTCAGAGAGAAAAATGTACTTTTTAGGAAATTTGATGTGTGTTGATCAAGATGGAGAAGCGTTTTTGAGTAGTTGTATAAGCAATTCTTTTGCTTTTGGGGAAAAAACTACAGATTCTAGCTTATTTCAAGATGCAAAAGTAGAAGCGAAAAATTGGGTTTTTATGATAAAAGTACCATTACTATAAATTTATATTTTTCAAGTTATACTTCATTTATTTTGATTTTTTTATTATGTTTCAGTCGTTTTTTTATTCTCCTTTTTCTATTATTCTTTGAAATAATCTCTATACTATAAATAAATCTCTTATTTTATATAGGATTAATAAAGTAGGTTTCAGCACGGTGTAGAGCTTAAAGTAAACACCAACCTCACTATATAGCGTATTAATACATACTGAATGATATATTTTGATATATTTAAATCGTTATATAAACTAGGTAATACTGGAAATTTAATGTTTTTGCTTTGGATAACTATATTTTAAATTAATTAAATTTTAATATATATATATATATATATATATATATATATAATTTTTATGTTTTATATTCTAATTAAAAAAAATAACTTTTAAGAATAAATATGTAAATTAATTTCTCTCTTTTAAATAATATACTAATTATGAACTCAACATTTACTGTCTTTTTTTTGGTTGTAATTTGACATTCAAAAGTAACTTTTTAAAATGATTAGCCAAACTCAATTTCCTTATCAAATATTATAACAAGAACTTTTTAAATAAATTAGCCAAACACAAATGCTAACTCTCAAAAATACTTTTTTGGAAAATACTTTTAAGCAAAAATATTATCAAAATAAGTAATTTTTAGCTGCTTGGACAAACGAGTTCTA
Source organism: Nicotiana benthamiana (assembly GCA_034376525.1). Lineage (NCBI taxonomy): Eukaryota > Viridiplantae > Streptophyta > Magnoliopsida > Solanales > Solanaceae > Nicotiana > Nicotiana benthamiana. The sequence continues at coordinate 80,011,248 of CM067323.1, forward strand.
AATGTATTTTTTTTAAAAATATTTTTAAAAAATACTTTAGAAAAGTTATTAATTTTAATGCTTCTCGAAAATATGCTTATGATCAATAGTAAAAAGTAAACAAAAAATAAATTAATTTCGCCAAAAAAAGAAACTTGGCTGAACAGGAGTATAACTTTGTTTTCGGAAACAAACACTATCCCCATGGAAAAAACAAACCAAACAGTTAACTTATCCTGTAGAATCACCCCTTATCTTATCTCAGCAGCATTAATTCCTAACCAAATGATGTGAAGTCATGAGAAAAAAGTGACGGCTGAGATTGTGTGAACGCATACATCCCAAAATTCTACAAACAGGGAAGATAACGCTAGGCGAAAGGTGATATTTCTCCGGATAGTCCAGCTGAAGTTGAAGCGCGGACTACAAGTCAGGCAGTCATGACAACAACTCCCGTCGCAAATCATCCTAATGTTTTCACTCACCGGTCGCCACCGTCCTCCTCCTCCTCATCTCCATCGGCATTCTTAACTCGTACGAGTTTCCTCCCTTTCTCTTCCATCTGCAAGCGCAATAGTGTCAATTGCACTGGCTGGAGAACACGATGCTCCGTTGCCAAAGATTACACAGTTCCTTCCTCAGCGGTCGACGGCGGACCCGCCGCGGAGCTGGACTGTGTTATAGTCGGAGCAGGAATTAGTGGCCTCTGCATTGCGCAGGTGATGTCCGCTAATTACCCCAATTTGATGGTAACCGAAGCGAGAGATCGTGCCGGTGGCAACATAACGACAGTGGAAAGAGACGGCTATTTGTGGGAAGAAGGTCCGAACAGTTTCCAGCCGTCCGATCCTATGTTGACTATGGCAGTAGATTGTGGATTGAAGGATGATTTGGTGTTGGGAGATCCTAATGCGCCTCGTTTCGTCTTGTGGAAGGGTAAATTAAGGCCCGTACCTTCCAAACTCACCGATCTTCCCTTTTTTGATTTGATGAGTATTCCTGGCAAGCTGAGAGCTGGTTTTGGTGCCATTGGCCTCCGCCCTTCACCTCCAGTTTGTACTCTTCTAACTTTAATTCATTTATTTTGATTCTGTTGACACAAAAAATAAAAATATAAAAATTGCAAATTAAAGAGAGATTGTAAATTCAACAGTTTAACCTTACCGTCTAGAGATAGTGTTAAACCATCAGTGTAATTTAACCTGTTATACATTTATTTTACGTTACTAATTAATGCTGTGCTGATAGAGGTATATGCAATTACCTTGTAAATAACCTGATTGTGTAAATAATTTTTGCACTTTCTTGATAATCTGTGCCTTTTCCCTCACTTAGCATGTTTTGGCAAAGATGACAGGGCCATGAGGAATCAGTCGAGCAGTTCGTGCGTCGTAATCTTGGTGGTGAAGTCTTTGAACGCTTGATAGAACCATTTTGTTCTGGTACTTGCCTATTCGGAACTACTGCCTTTATAGAATTTGTTCACTTTCTAAAATACCGTTTGCTATAGAGATTCATATCGTGCGAACTAGAACAATATATATATATATATATATTTTCAATCATTTTATTTGATAATCCTCGTTTTGTATAGGTGTTTATGCTGGTGATCCCTCAAAACTGAGTATGAAAGCAGCATTTGGGAAAGTTTGGAAGTTGGAAGAAACTGGTGGTAGCATAATTGGAGGAACCTTTAAAGCAATAAAGGAGAGATCCAGTACACCTAAAGCGCCTCGTGATCCGTAATGGACTTGATTTAAAGCCTTTGTGCTTTTTCTTTCCGCGCCTTGTGCTTTTTCTCTTAAGAATACATGTATTGAGAGAGAGTAGGCTGACTTGAGTAATCATTCTACAGGCGTCTACCAAAACCAAAAGGACAGACAGTTGGATCATTCAGGAAGGGTCTGAGAATGCTGCCGGATGCAATCAGTGCAAGGTGCCTTTCTCCTTTCCTAGTTCAATGTCTCCACCACCCCACTCCCACCCCCAGTATAAAAATTTAGGGGGGGAAAAAGAGAAGAAAAAAATCAACATTTACGGACTAGTTAAAGCTCAGTTTTGGCATTTTTTCTGCCTATGTGCAATGCTATCAAAGACGAAAAGCGCAAAAAAGCTCTAACGCCTATTGGGCCTTTAAGCGCAAATAAAGTGCGGGCTTTAGTGAAGAAAAGCTCAAATGAAAAGAAAAAAAAAGTACAAATATGTATGTATAGTCCAAGATTAATATCTATAAACATGAATACCAAATAGATGGACAAAGACATCGAAGAAACTTTATTATTGTTAGCGGAAATGTAAAAAAAAAAACACAAGATTTAACGTAGTTCGGATCAAAATAATCCTACGTCTACCAGAGAACAATTGCCCTTTTAATATTAACAAAGGAAGGGGAGATTTTCCAATTACACTTAAGAGAATTTCTCTCTTAACTTTCTACTCACTATAATGTATTGTATTATTTTGGGATGATTTCTACAAGTGAAGGAGTGCATCTATTTATAGAGGTAAATACCTCCTCTTGATGTCATTGGTGACATCAAACTACCTTCTCTTGATGTCAAGGGTGACATCAAGGGAGGAAGCTTCCTCCTAGCATCCACACTTCCAATTGGCATGCCATTGTTGACTAAACATAAACCAACATTTTTAATCTCCACCTTGGTTTGCGTTTCGAGCATGCGTGTGAACAACTCTGGCCAAAACTTCTAAGTTTACTGGGCAACCCCGTTGTAAGAAACAAGAAGAATCAAACCATTGTTGAATATGCCACCTCCACCTAACAACTGGTCTCTTCAGAGTTGCATTAGTTGATGCACACCCCTGCCAAGTCCTTGCAGTGTGCAAACTTAGCGAGCGGGACTATCTTGGTCAACATGTCTGCAGCATTATCGTCTGTGATAACCTTCACAACCTTGGTAGTTCTCTCTTCAACAACATCTCGAATAAAATAAAATCTGACATCAATATGTTTAGTGCGCTCATGAAATCTCTGATTTTTCATTAGACGAATAGCACTCTGACTATCACATCTAAGAGTTGATTCCAGCTGAACCAAACTCAATTCCGCTTCTAAACCTTTCAACCAGATAGCTTCCTTCACCGCCTCCGCTGCTGCCATGTATTCTGCTTCTGTCGTAGACAAAGCGACAATCGACTGCAGAGTCGACTTCCAACTAATGGCACTGCCAACGAGGGTAAAGATGTATCCAGTTATGGACCTTCTTCTGTTAAGATCTCCTGCATAGTCAGAATCCACATCCCGAGAATTGAAATACCTGCACCACTTTTTCGAAAGGTCAGACCAACACCAGAAGCTCCTTTGAGATATCTCAATATCCACTTGATAGCTTCCCAATGCCTCTTTCCTAGGTTGGACATGTATCTACTTACCACACTTACAGATTGAGCAATATCTGGACGTGTGCATAACATAGCATACATAATGCTACCAACTGCAGGCATAAGGAATCTTTGACATATGCTCCACCTCATCCTTGGACTGAGGTATTTGTGACTCTGAAAGTTTAAAATGAGAAGCTAATGGTGTACTTACAGGCTTGCACGTATGCATATTGAATCTCTCGAGAACCCTTTCAATATACCTCTTCTGAGAAAGATGTACAATATCGTTTCTCTTGAAATCTCCATACCAAGAATTTTTTTTGCAGCTCCTAAATCCTTCATGTCAAATTCCTTACTCAACAGTTTCTCCAAAGCATTTATCTTTGTAATATTGTTAGCAGCAATAAGCATATCATCAACATACAACAGTAAATAAATCATTGAGTTACCAGGCATCTTCTTGTGATACACACAGCTATCAAATGCACTCATTGAAAATTCATGTGTAGTCATGAATGAATCAAACCTCTTGTACCACTGTTTAGGGGATCTCTTCAAACCATACAAAGACTTCTTTAGTTGGCATACATGATCTTCTTTTCCCTCAACTAGGAAATCGTCAGGTTGATCCATATAGATTGTCCCTTCTAGATCACCGTGTAAGAAAGCAGTTTTGACATCAAGTTGTTGAAGCTCCAAGTCAAATTGTTCAACCAATACTAGTAGCACGCGAATTGAGCTATGCTTCACGACCGGAGAGAAAATCTCATTGTAGTCAATTCCCTCATTTTGGCTGAAACCTTTTGCAACCAATCTCGCCTTGAACCTAGCATCTTCCACTTCAGGAACTCCCTCTTTCTTTCGGTAGACCCACTTGCATCCAACTGTCCTCTTCCCCTTTTGTCTTTTCACTAAGACCCATGTTTGATTCTTGTGAAGAGACTCCATCTCTTCAGTCATGGCTAACTGCCATTGTGCAGCATCCTTGCAAGAAGTTGCTTCAATATACGAGGAGGGCTCCAGTTCTTTAATATCTTCTTGTGCAGCTACGATCGCATATGCAATCAAGTTTGCTTGATTTATAAGGCGTTCCGGTTCTCGTGTATGCCTCTTCCCTCCCCTTCGCAATTGTGTATGGTTCATTGACAACAAGCTCTTCAAGGCCTACTCTTCTGACTCATCTTTAACCTGAGTCTCTTGAACCTTTTCCTTGGCAAGCTCCACCTGCTCGTCGTTCTTGTTTTATGAAAACTCCACGGAAACTTTACGAGGATCAAGTATAGAGGATTCATCGAAGGTGATATCTCTACTAACTATAAATTTGAGTGAAGACAAACACCAAAGTTTGTGCTCTTTTACTCCATCTACATTCCCTACGAATATGGCCTTCTTAGCCCTTGGTTCAAGCTTTCCTTCATTTACGTGATAATAAGCTGGACACCCAAATACTCGTAAATATGAATAGTTAGAGGGTTCGCCTGACCATACCTCATTTGGAGTCTTAAAGTCAATTGCTGATGCTGGAGATCGATTGACAATATGAGCAGCAGTGTGAACTGCTTCAGCCCAAAATACTTTGGACATTTTGGCTTGTAGGAGTATACAACGAGCCTTTTCAAGAAGAGTTTTGTTCATTCTCTCGGCAACTCCATTCTGCTGTGGGGTATGCCTGATAGTCCTATGTCTTGAGATCCCATGAACCTTGCATAATTCCTTAAACTCTTCATTGCAAAACTCCAAGCCATTGTCTATGCGAAGATACTTGATTTTCCGCTCCATTTGATTTTCAACCGAAATCTTCCACTCTTTAAATGCTTCAAAAAATACACCCAAACTTTTCGTGAGAAATCATCAATAAAAGTGAGAAGATACCTCTTTCCGCCCGTCGATGGAAGTTTAGAAGGACCCCATAAATCTGAATGGATGTAGTCTAGCACTCCTCTTGTATTGTGTTTGCTAGTGTTGAAGCTGACCTTCTTCTGCTTCCCTAGAACGCAGTGCTCACAGAAGTCAAGTGTGCTAATCTTCTCACCTTCCAAAAGGTTACGATTGCTCAACATCTCCGGTCCACGTGTGCTCATATGACTCAGTCTCATGTGTCATAGTCTTGCCTTGTTATCATTAGGTAACTGCATTGTAGATGCATTTGCAGAGCCAACAATGGTGCTTCCGGCCAATGTGTAAAGGCCGTTCTCCAGCTTGCCTTTCAGCATCACTAAAGAACCTTTAGTCACCTTCATAGTTCCTGCTTCGCTCATGTACCTTTAGCCTTGTTCATCCAGAGTACCCAAGGAGATCAAATTCTTCTTCAGATCAGGAACATGACGGACTTGTGTAATAGTCCTCACGACTCAATCATGGCAGTGAACCCGAACTGAGCCAATGCCAACTATTGCACAAGTTGCATTATTGCCCATTACTTCGGTTCCTCCACTTTTCTCGTAGCTGCTAAACTAGTCTTTCGGGAACGTCATATGCAGAGTACAAGCAGAGTCTAACACCCATTTGTTTTCATAACTACTATTATATTACGCGATATTGTTAGTACATAATCATTATCAAAATCATGTACCTGTTCAACTGTAGATGCACTCCCCTTTTCCTTGGACATTGACATTAGGCAATCTCGTTCAAAGTGCCCCTTCTTGCCACAACCCCAACACTCTGTATTCTTCTTGTTCACACGAGACTTTGATCTGTACTTTGATTTGCTCTTTCCATGTTGGCTAGTCTGGCCTCTCACAAAGAGGCCACTTGCCTGGTCATCTCTATCTCCTTCAATGTGCCTCCGCACATCACTTGAGTTAAGTGCCTGCCGCACTTGCTCAAGTTTGATAGGCTCCTTGCTATACATCATTGAATTCTCAATATCACGATATCCTGAAGTCAATGAAAATAACAAAGCACATGCAAGCGTCTCCTCCTCCCTTTTAATTCCTGCAATCTGTAAGTCCATGACAAGTTTATTAAATGCATCTAAAATGATGAAGTATCTGACCCCATCTTAAATGTGTGAAGACGCCGGTGTAACAACATTCTTGTTGTCACTGATCGGTCTTGCTATAGCCCTTCTAGCTTTCCCCATAACTGTTTGGCCGTTTCTTCGGTACCTGTACTCACTTCACAAAGCACGTTAGGTGCAAAGGATAGTTAGATTGCACTCAATGCATCCCCTTCAATCTTCTCCTTGTCGGGAGATGATATATCCGTAGGATACTTTCCGTCAATAGCATGGATTGAACCTTCCCTCCGCAGTAACGCCATCATCTGGATCTTCCAGATATTGAAGTTGTTGCGTCCATTGAATCTATCAATTTCAAACTTTATGGAACTCATCTTTGCTTGTTCTTCCTCCTTGGATCGTTAAAGAATCATGTCGCTCTGATACCAATTGTTAGCGGAAACGTAAAAGAAAGAACACAAGATTTAATGTGGTTTGGATCAAAATAATCTTACGTCCACCAGAGAACAATTGCCCTTTTAGTATTAACAAAGGAAGGGGAGATTTCCCAATTACACTTAAGAGAATTTCTCTCTTAACTCTCTACTCACTACAATGTATTGTATTATTTTGGGATGATTTCGACAAGTGAAGGAGTGCATCTATTTATAGAGGTAAAGACCTCCTCTTGATGTCATTGGTGACATCAAACTACCTTCTATTGATGTCACGTGTGACATCAAAGGAGGAAGCTTCCTCCTAGCATCCACACCAACTCTTTCTACCAACTCTTCCAATTGGCATGCAATTGTTGACTAAACATAAACCAACATTTTCATTTATTAAGTGAAATATCAATTGTTTAGCATTACCTCCTCATGATTACGCTTATTTGCAAGGAAAAGTATGCTTTTAGAGCCTTGATGATAAGGCTGAAGCGCCCGCTAAGCGAGGCAAAGTGCTCAATATGTTTTGAGATTCGCTTCAGGGCTTAAGCGTGCCTTTGATAATACTGCCTAAGTGTGTTCTTTAATGCTCTTGTTCAAGCAGTTCTCTAGTATTTTTACCTTGGCTCCACCCCACTCCCACCCCCATTATAAATATTTGGGGGGGGGGGGGGGAGAGAAGAAAAATTATCAAAAGTTAAGAAAGCTAAGTTTTGGCTTTTTTCTGCTAGGTGTGTTCTTTGGTGCTCTTGTTCAAGCAGTTCTCTAGTATTTTTACCTTGGAAATGCTAATAAGTCGTCGCCGTGTTTCCTTAGATTGGGAAGCAAATTAAAACTGTCATGGAAGCTTTCTAGCATTACAAAGTCAGAAAAAGGAGGATATCGCTTGACATACGAGACACCAGAAGGAGTCGTTTCTCTTCAAAGTCGAAGCATTGTCATGACTGTGCCATCCTATGTAGCAAGTAACATATTGCGTCCTCTTTCGGTGTGTTTCCATTACTGTTTGCTCCAAAGTCGTTATTGCTATTGTTCATTTAGCACTAATATAGAAACTTGGAGAAAAAAAGGGATCCTTTAATTTTTCTTTTTCTTTTGGACTAGGAAAAGCGGCTCAAACACATGTATAACAGTCATATACTATGTATAATATGTGTGTGCAATATAATGTGCAGAGAGAGACTTACCGGAGAGAAGAGAATTAAAAAAAAAAAAAAGAACATTTGCGTCACACGGAGAATTAACATGTACATCTTAATGAGGTCAAGAGCGTAACCTTACCCCACCCCTCATGAAAGATTGAACTTGTATCTCATGTTATTGTGAGTTTTTTTCATACATAAATTTATTAGCAATTTTCTTTAAATGCTTTGACCTTGGATTTTCAAAGGTTACTACTTCTGATAATTGCTTTGCAAGAAATGCGGCTCACCTAAAATGGGAAAGGTTTGTCTATAGGTCGTGGTTCAGCTTCTTCTGTTTCTTGCTAAAGCAAAATGTCTTCTAAACTTATATTAAACTCAGGTTGCCGCAGCAGATGCACTTTCAAATTTCTACTATCCCCCAGTTGGAGCAGTCACAATTTCATATCCTCAAGAAGCTATTCGTGATGAACGTCTGGTTGATGGTGAACTAAAGGGATTTGGGCAGTTGCATCCACGTACACAGGGAGTGGAAACACTAGGTATCTTTCTGTTTGAAGGATTCACTTTTAACTTCAAGAATCCATATTGAAGATGGAAAACTTTTATTATGACAATTGCAAGATTCAACTCACTGAAGTAGCATTCCTCTATCGCATCTGCAGGAATAATATATAGCGTATCAGTCTTCCCTGACCATCATTACCTAGAAATTTTGACAGTACCATGCAAATCGAAGATGAATGAGTTAGAACAATAACATCAGGATTTGATTCATCTTAAATATAATACTTGCGTTTCATATGCAGGAACGATATATAGTTCATCACTCTTCCCTAACCGTGCCCCAAAAGGCCGGGTGCTACTCTTGAACTACATTGGAGGAGCAAAAAATCCTGAAATTTTGTCTAAGGTAAGGCATTTAAATTGAGCGCAACTTCAAGTCCTGCCGGTATCGATTTATCATAATGAATATTCATGGCTGGCCAGTTGGGACATCGCTTGAAGGTTCCTATGGTAACAAACAGAAAACTGAGAATGACCTTATGATCTTATCCCCTGATTTCTTTTGGTTGCAAATACGTTAACCTTGCAGTGGTGCGGAAAATGTTTTCAGTGTTATTTTCTCTAGATTAATGGCGTAGTTGGTTATTACAAAACCGTTTAGGCTTGTATAACTAAGTGATTAGAGTCTCCAGGTTTTTGATCTAGCAGTAAGAGCAAAATGTCTGATGTTTGGGTTAGGCGCGCGTCATGACTTCAAACCTTGTCAAACACTGCGAAAGAGAAACCTGGTATTTAAGTGGAGAAGCATAGTTGGGCAGGCCCATTATCTACCGTGTTTCGACCCGTGTGCTAGTTTGCCCTCAGGGATTTATCGGTTATATAAAAAAACAGTCAAGTGATTACAAATCCTCAGAATAGTTTCACATAAAGAACTAAAGAGCTAAGAAGATTGTGGTTTCTATTTCCTCTATGTTCGACTGCATTTTGTGGTTTTTCCATAGCATGACTTTCTTTTATGGTACTTGTACGAAAGCATTTCGCGGTTATTCTTTATGCTTCAGGGCCTAGAATAAATTGCTTTGAGATTTGATTCCTCATTCTTCTTGCAGACGGAGAGCCAACTTGTGGAAGTAGTTGATCGTGACCTCAGAAAAATGCTTATAAAACCCAAAGCACAAGATCCCCTTGTTGTGGGTGTGCGAGTATGGCCCCAAGCTATCCCACAGTTTTTGGTTGGTCATCTGGATACGCTAAGTACTGCAAAAGCTGCTATGAGTGATAATGGGCTTGAAGGGCTGTTTCTTGGGGGTAATTATGTGTCAGGTGTAGCATTGGGGAGGTGTGTTGAAGGTGCTTATGAAGTTGCATCTGAGGTAACAGGATTTCTGTCTCGGTATGCATACAAATGAAACCTGTCCTGGGGGTACTGCTAGGTCCAAACCTTGTTAATAATACGATCATGCCTTGGGATTATTGGCATGTGCCTAAAAGTTTTGCTCATTAGAGTTATTTTAGCCTTGGTAAATGATTTTTACTTGATATCAGTCGTTTTATTTGAGATAAAATGTTCCTGTTCAGGAAATATAATGTATATCAATTTTAAACACTTGAATGTTGAAGATCATTTGTTCCCCTCAGCTTGCCCATAAATGTGAAAGGTCCTTTGCTTCTGCATGGTGAGAGACTGCCGATTTATTTTCTCCAACTTCCTATGGTTAAATATGGTTTGCCTTGTCATTCTTTGTTTTCTTTGGGAGATTATTTATTCCACGACCAGAAGTAAGGGATTATACCACATTCAAGGGCATACTTGTGGCAACAAAGACTCACTGTGCAAGGGTAACAGTGAGAGTATATTTATTACTCACTTCTAATAAAGAGCAAATTAAGGGAATTCGATGATTAAGGAGCAAATGAGGCCTTTTCCCTTGAGTTAATAAAGAGATGCTATTAAAAGTTTTACTTCTTTGTATTTAAATTTGACATAGGTAATATGTTCTGTCATACGACATTTATTAGGTATAATTCAATAGTACTTTTTTTAAAAAAAAGAATAGATCACGATTGCTCTTGTATAGATCTAGTCTAGCTAAAATAGATAACTGCACAAGTGTTTGCCCGCACTAATCATATAGGCACCCAAAACTCTCCTCCTTTTTCGTCCCCAAATGTCTCCTCCCTCGCTAAATGTTATCAACAATTTATAGTTAATGGGCATTCCAGTATTTAGATTAAAGAAAGAGCTACCATGATTTGATTTTAAACAGATAAGCATGGAAAGAAAATTCTTTTTTAAATTTTAGTTGTGTATTGGTCTAAATTTGGCGACTTGGTAATAGCTAGATACATGATCAAGGACGGGATCGACCATGACGTAATAGCGAAAAGCCCTCTTCAAGGGGCAGCGTAGTCGAGGACGGACAACTGAGGTACAAGAGTAACAGTAGGATAGACTTAGGAATGACTACAAGGAATATTCCTTTGGATATTAACTATTTTTTTTTCATTAGGGTTTTTTGGAAATACAAGGAATAAGAGGGGATCTTCACTTTCTGAGAAAGACATATTGTAAAAGGTTGACTTGAGAGAATATACAAAAGTTGTCTTCTTCATTGATTATCTTATCCAAGCACATGCTGCTTAATATTTGTTCACAAGATCCAAAAATTACATAACCATCTTCACTTCTCTTCTTTCCACATTATTGTCAGGGGAAAGAACCATCCAAGTCATATAAAATAATTGGGTGGTAGATTCTTTCTTATTACCTTTATTGCCATTATCTACATTTATTGCATCTTTGTGTTATCTCATTTATTAGCATTCATTGAATACAGACGTGCTGATTAACGCTGTTCATCCGACCGACTTCTCACAGTATTTGGTCTAAAATTTATTATTTTTAACTAAGATTCATTCTTCATCTCATCATTAATTGGTTTGACCAAAAGGCTCAACATTTTTTGGTGAAACAATTTGGCGTTGTCTGTGGGGAGTATTTTAGTTAAATTTGTTAGTTTCTTCTAGATCATAAAGGACAACCATCTTTTTCTCCTCGGCACAAACTAACAATGGTAGGGAAATGAGCTGAAAGACAAAAATCAATAATGGGTGTTATTACCAACATCTTAAACACCATCAACGAGGATGGCAGAGAAGACGACAAGAATGTGACGCCGGCTGTTACACCCACGCGGAGTGACTCACCTCCCCCTCATGGAAGTGTAACAACTTCACGTGAGAGAGGAGCTTCCACATCCACAGCCAAAGAAGCACCACCAACAGTGAAAACATTACTCTAAGAATGGCTGACAAGCACTCTAAATAACATACTCGACAAACCCGCTCAATGAACGAGTAGGAACGTCATACAAACGGATACCATATTGATCATCGATGAGCAACCCGCTCCCCCAACAGGTAACACTCACACCGCCGCTGATGCATGTAATGATGCACTCACGTCCAGCCTAAAGAAAATGGAAGAAATGGAAAACGAGAAACAAGTAACTCCACGGCTAGCTGCCATCTCACGTCCAGCCTAAAGAAAATGGAAGAAATGGAAAACGAGAAACAAATAACTCCACGGCTAGCTGAGGGAGCATCAAGAAAGGATCTATAAAATACCGGACGCCCAAAAACTGCTACCAAAATGGGATGTCGCCCGATTTGTCGAACAACTACACAACGAGGAGGCAGCCCACATGCAACCCCTCAAAACCTTCAAGATGCTGCCATACTTGAAGATATATGATGGCACAACGAATCCTGAAGATCACATCATTCACTACGTCACAACAGTAAAGGGCAACGACCTCTCAAAGGAGCAAGTACCGTCAGTGCTACTAAAATTTTTTGGAGAGACCCTAATCGAATGAGCCTTAAGTTGGTACTCACAATTACCAACACAATCTATAATAACATTCGAGGAAATGGCCAACAAGTTCGTCACCGTCCACACCGGAGCTAAGAAAGAGAAAACTAGAGTAATGATATATTCACCGACATATTCTCTTTCCAGAACGCGTTGAACGTGAATGGATCAAGAGAAACAAGAAAACTATTAAGCACACTCATAAAATACCCTCCCATCACTTGGGATGAAATTCACAACGCCAACTACACCTAGGTGAGAGCAGACAAAGATGACCTTAACGGTGCGATACAATGGTTAACTTCGATTCAAACAGGGTCGATGAAAGACTTCGCAGTAACGGTTGAAGAGATCAGTTAGGACCTTGCCTTAGCCGAGATAGGCACCAACCTTATGTCACAACAACCGTCCCACCATCTCATCGCCATGTGGAAGGACTGTTCAGGCCGCATACAAGGACTCATCGGAACAAAAGAGGTATGCCTCCGCTCCTATCTGCTCACAAATTTTGTGTTTCCCCTTCAGAGATAGTGTACGCATCAGAAAGCTTGGCCTGAAGGTAAAGTGGACACAGAAGATGAAATCCGATCCGAGTACCTGAAAGTCGAACATTCTCTGTGAATTTCATCTAGAGCAGGGTCACAAAATTGAGGACTGTGTAGCCCTGCAGAAAGAGGTAATAAACATACTCCACCAAGGGTACCTAAAGGAGCTTATGAGCGATCGAGGAAGAGCCAATTTAGGCCGCAGAAGAGAACAACACCAAGGACCACCACAACCGCCCTCCCATGCCCGCACCATTCAAATGATCATCGGTTGAGGCGACGAAGCAACAATCAACCACATAAAGTTTACCACCACACACAAACTAAAGCGGTCTATCACCCACGAACGATATGATGACCTAAGAGAAAGTATCATCTTCGATAAGTGAGATACCAACGGTTTGATTTTTTCTCACTCTGAGGCTCTAGTTATTACTTTACGTATTTCAAATACTGATGTAGAAAGAATAATGTTAGACGATGGTGGCGGTGCGTGTATTATTCACCCTCGAGTTCTTGTGCAAATGCGACTCGAGGACAAGATATTACCACGTGGCATAACACTAACGAGTTTTAACAATGCAGTCAAGAAAACCTCAGGAGATATAACGCTGCTTGTTCTGGATGGGGGCGTTACCCTAGAAACAAAGTTCCACGTCATGAACTAGGACACAACTTACAACGCCATCATATGATGACCATGGATACACGCCATAAGGGCTATCCCTTCCATCCTGTATCAAGTAACCAAATCCCCAACTCCATAGGGGATATTCAACATCCGAGGCAAACAACACACAGTCCAAGAATACTACCGCATCGCCCAAGATTGTACATTCACTCAACATCTAAAAGAAACAAACTCAGAAGCATAGCAATTATTAAAGTCGGGGTCTGAACCCAACAATCAGAAATGCATTATCAAGGACCGCGACGTCTTGGAAGCAGCGGGGTCAACAATAGAAGATCTTGATCCCGTCCAATTAGACAGCAACAACAGCAGCAAAAAAGGCTTATATAGGCCATAAGCTCTCCGAGCCAGTTAAATTTCATAATTTTCTTATCAATAATGCCAATCTATTTTCTTTTTTCCCAAACAGATATGACAGATATTCCGAAAGACATTACTACACACAAGTTGAACATCGATCCCTTATATCCCCAAGTGCGACAAGTAAGAAGAAAATCCAATGCCGCATTCAACGAGGCCGTCAGCGAAGAAGTAGGTAAATTACTTGCTAGCGTCTCCATCCTAGAATCAAAGTATCCTTAATGGGTTGCCAATGTAATAATGGTAAATAAGAAAAATGGGGAGTGGCGGATGTGCGTGGATTTCATGGACCTGAACAAGGCCTGCCTGAAAGACTCTTTTCCCCTGCCTTATATCGATAAGCTAATTACCGCAACAATAGGGCACGAGTTGTTGAGCTTCCTGGAAGCCTAACCAGGTTACAACCAAATCCTCATGGAGGAAAAGGACCAGGAGAAGACTACTTTCATCACCCATCAAGGAACATATTGTTATCTGGCCATGCCGTTTGGCTTAAAGAATGCGGGGGAGACTTCTCAAAGATTTCTAACCATAATGTTCAAGGACCAACTCGGCAAAACTATGAAAGTTTACACAGATGAAATGTTGGTCAAATCGAAAAGGAAGGAAGATCACATCGACCACTTGAAAGAAGCCTTCGGGATACTAAGGCAATACAACATGAAGATAAACCCCCAAAAATGTGCTTTCGGCGTAATATCAGGCAAGTTCCTAGGTTTCTTAGTGTCATAAAGAGGCATTGAGATCAACCCCGACCAAATCAAAGGGCCTCACATTAAAGTTTGGCTTTAGGCCACCAAACTTATTGAGCCGCCAGTATTAGTCTGCAAACATAAAGGTACTCAATCACAGATCTATTATATTAACAAAACTCTTGTCGGCACTAAAACAAGGTACCCTCACCTCAAAAATTGTCCTTGGCATTGGTTATAGCTTCACGGAAGCTTAGACAATATTTTCAATGCCACCTCATATAGGCGGTAATGACTTTTCCCCTACGAGATATTGTGCATAAACCCGAGCTATCGGGGATATTTGCCAAATGGGCCATAGAGTTGATCAAGCATGATATAACATATCAGCCGCGAGCAACAATAAAATCGCAGGTACTCACCGATTTCATCGCCGATTTAGTGCCAAGATAATAACTGAGGTCGAACAAGAAACTTCTTGTACCTCATCTAGTTTACCCGACCTATAGGTCATTTCCCCCTTCGGTGCATCCAACATGTCAAGATCTGGACTGGGACTCATACTCGAGGTCCCAACAGGCAAAGTCATTCACTAATCCATACGGTGCCCCGATATAACTAACAATGAGGCCGTAATTGCAGGATTAAAGATAGCTCTCAAATACGAAGCACGACGAGTCGTCCTTAGATGCGACTCACAACTTGTTGTCAACCAAGTCACATGGACTTTCCAACTCAAAGATCAGAGGGTACAAAGGTACTAGGAAGAAATTCATAAACTGCTACCAGAATTGACGAATGTCGACTCGATCAGATACCTCGAGCACAAAATATCGAGGCAGATGGTCTCGCCAAATTAGCAGTGGCCACCAAAAACATCACAAAGGAAAACATAATCACCCTCCTCTACTCATCGATAGACCAACTCGAGGTGCACTTTGTTAGTTTGACTTGGGGCTGGCGCAACCATATTATAACATATTTGTAGGAAAGAGCACTCCCAACAGAAAAAAAGGAAGCCAAAAATCTTCAAATGCAGGTGGCCAGGTACAACCTCATAAATCATGACATACACAAAAGAACCTTTGGGGGACCCTTGGCAAAATGCCTAGGGCAAAATCAAACAACACGCGTACTCGAGGAAGTACACTAATGCCATTGCGGTGCACATATATGTAACTGGGCCCTCGTCAGATGCCTCATTCGAGCAGGATATTATTGTCCCACAATAAAGAAGGAAGCCATTGATTATGTCAAGAAGTGTGAACAATGCTAGAAATATGCCCCAATGATACACCAAGCGGGCGACCACCTCCACTCCGTTACATCACCATGGCCGTTCATCAAATGAGGAATAGACATCGTCGGACCCCTCCCAGCAGGGCGAGGTAATGTACGTTTCCTTTTGGTTTTAAGTGACTATTTCTTCAAATGGGTAGAAGGAGGTGCATTCACCCAGATATGCAAACAGGAAGTTATCACATTCATATGGATAAACATCATATGTCGCTTCGGCATCCCCAAAGAAACCAATTGTGATAATTGACCCCAGTTAACCGGAAAGAAGTCCGTCGAGCTCTTCGAAAAATAGCACATCAAGCGAATACTTTCCACGCCATATCACTCTGCCGGTAATGGTCAGGCTGAATCCTCCAACAAAACAATACTGAATATGTTGAAAAAAGCTTGAGGACGCCAAGGGACTATGATCAGAATTACTACTAGAGGCACAATGGGCATACCGTACCATGCCAAAAACAAGCACAGAAGAAATGCCATATTCCCTAGTCTACGGGACCGGCACCATGATACTAATCAAGGTCGGGGAACCCTATTTGAGATACTCCAATGAAAGAGGGCCAAGCAACGATGAAAATAGAAAACAAGACCTCCACAAAGCAGAGGAGCGAAGAGACATGGCTTACACAAAAATGGTAGCTCAAAAGCAACAACTTGAACGGTACTACAACAATAACACAAAAGTATAATCAGTCAAAGTCGGAGACCATGTACTCAAGGACAAAACACAAGCGAGCAAAGATTCGAGAGAAGGCAAACTAGGAACCAATTGGGATGTGCCATACAAAATCACGACACAACAAATAAAGGATCTTTCCAACTGGAAACAATGGAGGGAAAACTACTACAAAACAATTGGAACATCGCCCATCTCAAATACTCCAATGCACTCAGCGTCGTACTCTTTTTCCCTCATACTAGTTTTGTCCTAGTTGGGTTTATTCTGAGAGGTTTTTAATGAGGAGACAAAGGGTACATCTCGAAGTTCAAGTACAATCCATCGCCCCGCCTACCGACTACTTCTCTAGGCCGAATGATGAAGGGATTGGATACATGGAAACTTCTTCAATATATGTATGAAACAAACGTACACATGTATTATTCTCCAATTGAATGAAATAAAGCAGCACTTTTACTCTCCACCAAGTCTCTTCACACTTTACATTCGACCTTGCTTGAATTACTTTATGTTCGACCTCGACCAAATTATATTACGTTCGACCTCACTCGATATACACTACATTCGACCTCGCTCTACCTACTCTACATTCGACCTCGCTCGAATTATCTTGCATTCGACTTCACCCGCAATCTTCAATGTTCGACCGCATCGAACATCAATCTTATCTATAAATTAGGGACTTCCCCACACATCAAAAAGAAAAGAGAAGTGAAATCAAGAAACACGTATAAAAAAGGGGGCAGTTCCATTACAATACTTTTTACAAAGGGCCCAAAGACGCACTCATAAAAATAGCAAAATAAAACAAAACTAAGTATGACGGCTTTAAGCCGCATCATCCCCATCGGCATAATCATCATCATACCATGAATCGGAGGCAAGTCTGTATCATCGTCAACATCATCCCCACCAAGCGTATCAGGGGCCTAACCACAAGCTTCATGGGCCGCACGTGCCTTAACACAGATGCCCTCAGGTTCTACTTAAGAAATTTTCTCGTCAGCTTTCGAAGAAATATACCTATCGAGCTGAGCCCCGTCATGAACCCGAATCTCATACAACTCCTACAACACGCCAAGATCAGAAGAAGTATGAGACATGGACGATTGTGACTGGCATCGCACCTTCTCGGCCTTAAAGGCAACGACCTGCTCGTTAAATCTGGATAACTCCGCCTCCATATCATGGATCTGCTCTTCTAACCTCGCCACCATAAGCGTCGATGTCTCCATTTATTCTTCCGCTTGAACCTACAAATGCGGAGGGCATCTTCTAAGGCCGCCGCTTCAGCCACAACAAACACAATACTTTTCTCTGCACGATTCAATTCTTCGACCTTGGCGCTCAACTCGCCCCTTAGATCAACAGTCGTAGCCTCCCTCTTCCCAAGTTTAGTAGTTAAGGATGCCACCCGCGCTTGAAGATCGTCATTCTCAGCCATCATCCCCTTGCTCACCTCGAGTTATCCTACTTAGCCTTTAGAGCTACCTCAAAATCGTTGCACCAACCGATGTCTCTCATTAGCTCGTCATCCCTCTCCTTTAGCTCTTAATCTTTTTTTGCCAACTCCTCATCCTTTTACTTAATCCCGTCACGAAACAACTAAAATTCACTATCCTGGTTAAATACGTCGGCCAGTGTTCGGTGCTTAGTACGGTACTCCCTCTACTTAGAGGTCACCTTTTTAACGATGGCCTTCCTCCGCTCATCCCGGAGGCCACGCTCGATCCCCATTATAAATTTTTGACATGAAAAAAAAGGAGTCAGTATGAGCAAATTACACATGCAAAGCAAATCCTAACATTAAAAAGCACTTACTCGCAAATCCATGCCAGATATACGCAGTGACAACTCTGCATCGCTCATCGCTTGTAGTGCTATGTTCTCAGAAGCCACGCATAAGGGGGCAGAGGATGCACCTCCCGTTCCAAGTTGGCCAAAAGGTCATAACTCACGGGAATGATTATATACCGGTTAGGATCCTCTGTCCTTACCTCTATGGGAGTATTCCTCTCCAAGAAGGACCGTACCTCTTCAGGATCGATATCCAAGCCAGAACCGTCGTCCCCTATAGGTATCGCTCTATTTCCCTCAGCCGCCGATGATGCGCCACCTTCAGTGGTCCTTACAAACTCCCCGCCATCATGCACCACCTCAGCTCCAGAGGGCATCCTCTCCATAATAGCATCCGCCGTAAAAATGGCCCCTACTTCTGGTGCAAGTGCAAACGCTGCTTCCGAAGCAAAGAATTTCTTCGGCTCAATATCAGCAACTTATCAATACAGAAATGTATAACTCCTCATAAATTTCAATTGCGCTCATATTCAGTACCATAGGAATTGGGTTCAAGCTTTCCCCAGCCCCTTCAACGGCCTTATCGAGCTCCATCCTTCACCTTTTCCTCGACGACGACTCCTCTCCATTAGACGACTCGTTTACAAGGCGATATATGTTCCAGGAAGAAATTTCATCTCGTACCACAATAGTTTGAGGGGCAGAATCCCTCATTGATGGAGCTTGAGTACGACCTCCACGAACAGACTCGGCTAAAGAAAATTGCATACCATCCGATGTGATAGCTTAGTGAAATGTCAGCACTAGAGATTTCTTCTTGGAAATTCGTCGACCTAGCACCAAAAGAAGGTCGCATAACCGAGAAATGGCAAACAATAGTAAGCTAAAGCAAAAGTAACACTAACTAGATGTGACTTTGGGTCCAAAACGCTTGTAAAAGGATGCCCAATCACGAATCCCCACCATGTGAGGCAACACACGAGCTACCCAATCTTTGATGTCAAAGACAGGAGAGGGTGCGTGCCTCTAAGCTGAAAAATAAGAAAATCACAAGTGAGCTGAAAATGAAAGAAGGAAAGAAGATAACGGGCATACGATAGAGACACTTATCATTATGATTCCACTACTCCGTAAATATAGTCGGATCCACCACCAAGTGCTAGGTCTTGATGAAGAAGTACTTATGCAAGAATTTTAGATTCGTTCTATCATCCATTCCAACTACTAGCCCTCTGGTCCCACGATGCCATAGGTGTATCATAGTACCTCTATAAAAACTAGGCAAAAATAAGTGCAGCAGGTGCGAACGTCAACCTCACAACCAACTTACTCCGCGTACTTCGTCAACATCAAGAAAGATTTATACAAGTAAGGAGAGACTTGCACCGGGCAAATGTTGTAAAACCAACAAAATTCCTCTGCTAGCGGAAGGATAGGAAGAGTATAACCAATCAATGAGTAGACATAGAATGCATAATACTCGGGTCGATGGACCTCCATGACGTCGCCACCAGCCGAGACTATCTCAACATGGGGATAGATGCGATATTTGGACCAAAGGACGGCTATATGAGGTGGTCCAGTCTCGGAGAGAACCTGAGAAGGAGTAGGCTTCTTTGGAAAATCATTTCTAGCCAAAGGGTTTTTGGCTAGAAATCCCACATCGGAGGGATTTGAGGTCCTTGGTCTCCTTATATGGCTTGGAAATCCTCACCTCATAAGCTATCTTTTGGGGTTGAGTTAGGCCCAAGGTCCATTCTTATCAGGAACTATCTCTTCCGCGGTAGGGGAGCTATCATCCTCTTGAGCCATGAAGTCCTTACCACTGGGAGGAAGGGTCGCCAATAACGAAGTGGCATCAGAAACTTCATCATGAATGTGAGGGGGTTGAGACATATTTCAACATAGAAACGTATTCTACCGAGCCCGAAGAAGAATATAGCAATTGGGTAAGAAAGAGGGGAATGGAATCGAAGAAGCAAAATCAAACAAGAAGAAGATCAAGAGGAACAGTGCTCATGCAAAGTAAAGGATTGTGAAAACTTCCGAAAAATGAAACCTCCATCTATCTATAGGGTTGGGTGGCACGAGAATCGAAGTAAAGGATTGTCAATGGCACCAAAATAAAAGCGGCAAAAGCACAGATGCTGCATCGAGAAGATGCGCAATGATGACGCACATGGACATGATGTCATCTCAAGATAGACATACAAACCACATATTCGTTGGATGCGGCGTTCTCTTAACCACGGCCAATTCGATCTAATCAGCGAGACCAAATTTATTCTAAATGAACGCGAATCAGCTCTGCTTATCGAGGGCGTGCAAGACTACGTCCTCAACAAGCGGAGGGACTAACTATATTGGTCGAAATTTGGCGACTTGGTAATATCTAGTTACAGGATTGAAGACGGGGTCGACCGTGGCGTAATAGCGAAAAGCCCTCTTCATGTGAGCATAGTCGAGGATGGACAACTGGGGTACAAGAGTAATGATAGGATAGACTTAGGAATGAATACAAGGAATATTCTTTTGGTTATTCCCTATTTTATTCATTAGGGTTCTTGGAAATACCCCCTATAAATAGGAAGAGATAAAAGAATAAGAGGGGGATCTTCACTTTCTGAGAAAGACATAATGTAAAAGGTTGACTTGAGAGAATATACAAAAGTTAGTCTTGTTCATTGATTATCTTATCCAAGCATATGCTACCTTTGTTCACAAGATCCAAAGATTCCATAACCATCTTCACTTCTCTTCTTTCCACGTTGCTGTCAGGGGAAAGAACCATCTAAGTCATATAATAATTGGGTGGTAGATTCTTTCTTATTACCTTTATTTCCATTATCATAATTATTAGCATTCATTGAATACAAACGTGCTGATTAACATTGTTCATCTGACCGACTTCTCATAGTATTTCGTCTAGACTTTATTACTTTTAGGGATTTTTAACTACCTATACCATATATGAATTCTTATTACCCTCGATGTTTAAGGTTTGTGTTTATTACATTAAAGCATACAAAATTACCATTTATATACCATAATTCAAATTAGGGATATAATTAAGGATTCATTTATATTAGGCATAATAATAGGACTGTATCTTCCCACTTTCTCTTTCCTTTCATCTCAATTGTTCACAACACACACACAATTCACGATGCTCCTATGCTTCCTCTCGTTGATCATCCCCAACTGCCCACCGCCGTCGAAGAATATCATATTTTCAGATTCACAAGAAAATATTAAATTTTTCTATAATTGAGAAATTCATACGGGGCTAAGCATTAAGACCAATTCCAAACAACTGTGAAACTTCGATCGGATAATATGCCTTTTTATATTGATAAGTTTCTTGCTGGACCAGAAACCTTCAGTACCCTATTTATACAGTTGCATAATTTTTTTTATTGTTCTCTGCTTCAACATAAAAGAATTGTTTAAGATTGTTAAAAGCCAAAGACCATGTATACAGAGATTACCTGGGTTCTTAATCAAGTCGAGAACGGTGATGGAAAGGCAGAGATTGAAATGGCGGAGAGGTAAAATAGACGGAAAAGAAAGAGAGGGAGGGAATTCGCAGATATTTTGTAGTCAAATTAGAAAAATCGTAGATAAGTTGTAGACTATTTTTTGCAGAAGATTTTGTAGAAGCTTTAGTCGTTTTGGATTTGTAAAAATAGAAAATAATGTATCTACTATCAGAATACAAATAATCTACAATTTATCTAAAGATATCTACAAAATAGATATATTGAATTTTAATATCCAAATTCTCATTTCAATTGTAGCATAATTTGCATTTTCGACATAATTGTAGAAGATTTGTAGAAGTTTTAGTCTTCCCAATCTACAATTCATCTACAATTTATCTACAATTCTACAATTTAACGACAATTTATCTATAATTTCTGGAATGATATCTTCTTCTTCGAGTTTCAATCTAAATTCAGTCAAAACCAAATCTAAAATTCACCAAAACCCCTCAAAATTGAGATATAAACTCCTAAACATATTCCGAATTATTTACAACAACACCAAATCCAAACAAATAATAATTTTTGAAAACCCAAATTTGAATTCAAAGCTTTCGAGCTTTTTAATGGCTATCAATGGTGGAAAATATATGGAAGAACAGATTTTTTCAACTTTAAGTTGTTGAAACTCGAAAATTTGAATTGTTTGTTATTTTTTTTTTTTGTGAATTTGAATTGTATTTCTAGAGAAAAATACGAAGATGACAAATCTCCTTTTCCTTTTTAAAAATTGAATTTAATGTAGAATCAATTAACCTCAAGATTCTCTCATTAATTTTAGCCCCTTTTTAGGGAATATTCTGCCCTTTTAATGCTAAGGGTTGAATGGTACAAAATTTGTAAGTAAAACGTGGACTGGGCGGGTAATTAACAAACTATACACATTTAGGGTAATAAGGTTTCATATAGGTAGGTAAAAATTCCTTATTTTTTTAACTATGATTCATCCTTTATCTCATCATTAATTGGTTTAACTAAAAGGCTCAACACTTTTTGGTCAAACATGTTGGAACCTGGAAAGATAAAGGCAGAAGAAAGTGTATTTTATTTTTCGATTTGGTAAGAAATTTAATAATTACCAATTAGTTTTTTATCAGGCACAAAAATAATCAAATTTAAAAATATTTTTGACGTGTAAACCAAATATATATAACATAACCGAATTTTTTCTTTTAAATGAATAGTAGTAGTAAGAGTTTAATACGTCTTCTCATTTTTTCTCTACTTATAAAAGAATAAAACATTTATAGTGGATTAATCTATGTCATGGAAAAAATTGAAAATTATGTTATACCCCAAACTTGGTGTGGGCATAAAATGGAAAGGTGGATTGTGGAAGGATTCGGGTTAAAAGGGGGAATTAAAAGCGGCCCAAAAGAAGAAAAAGGGCATCCAGTTTCAAAATTTGAAATACAGCACGGGAAGGAGCGATGGCTGTGTACCGTTGGAAAGACGCAGACTCAGGCTGATTCATTCCTCTATAGAGCTCAGCTGAAAAGAGATAAGAGTCACATTGAACAATATGAGACGCCATGGCTGGCAACGTCCTCTTCACGCGTTGCAGGTTAGCCATTTAGTTTTTTCTCTCCTTTCTCTTTCGCTTCTATTCTGAATTTAATTTTTGGAATTAAATTTAGTTTTAAACTGGTGCAGATAGTGGGAATTTCAGTCTTCTGTTTCCTCTTAGTGACTTTTTACTGCTTCCTGGGTCTTCTCCTCGGTAGTAGGACTGCTGAAATCATTGTCACCTCTGTTTTCACCTTCGTGGTAATTTAATTTTCTCCAGTAATTCTTATTAGCTCAGTGTATTCAAACAACTGTATTTTAAGGCACAAATAAAAAGTTTTGCGTATCTGCCTTTCGTTTTATGCAGGCACTTTCTGCTGCATTTCTGTTTATAAGGTGTGCGGCCATTGATCCAACTGACAGGACGAGGTTCAGAGTGAAGAAAAAATGCAATCGCACTGGGTTTTCGAACGTTAATTATGGATTTGTGTTGGGTCAGATTATTGTGAGATTTATAAGGAGAATAGAGAGGAGAGTCCGCAAGACCTTCATAAGGAGAAAGTACTTGGATCCTTTGAAGAGTAATCTTCATTTGGAGCCTTTGCTCACATTTCCCCTTCTTGTTAAAGATGATTTGGTTGCGCCACAGACGAGAGAGGATGACATTTCGTTTTGTTCGCTTTGTGATTTTGAGGTTCGCCGCTGCATCTGTTATTTGTGTTTTGCTAAATTAAATAGAACCCACCAGAATTTATGTTCTAGATATGGCATATGTTTTTTGTTTCACTGTCTGCTTGCACGTGCCAATGGCTGAGCCAAGAATTTATATAAGGGGATTCAAAAAAGTACTAGAATGTCGTAGTTGGGATTTGAACTTGTGATCTAAAACAACTTTTGGGCCCCTTTACCACTACATTACAATTTTTCTTCATGTAAAGGGGATTAAACAGTTTTATATAATCAAAAATATTAAAATTTTGCCCTATTTACATGGTACATTTTTTCGACAAAGAAAATTCAGTTGAACCCCCTCCCTCTTACTAGCTTCGCCCCTGGCACACACATTGTTAATGTGGTGAAACAACATTATGCAGTTTCTAATAGTTGACAAATATATGAAAGTATCTATCTTGATCGTGTTTGCAGGTTAAAAAGCATAGCAAACACTGTCGGACCTGCAACCGATGTGTGGAGGGATTTGATCACCACTGCAGAGTAAGGAAATAGGATCTCTTTCTCTGTTGCTTCGTACATTAAGGTACATCCGTACTCAAACTGACAAGATCTTTGTCTTTGAGTTGTTGCAGTGGTTAAACAATTGTGTTGGGAAGAAGAACTATACCACCTTCATTTTTCTAATGATATCCCTCTTGATAATGGTTGCTCTCTTTTTCTCTCTCGCACTCTCTTCTTTTTCCGATATTCCTATTGAGTTTACATCTTAAGCTGCTAACAAATTTCTTGGTGAAACAGCTGCTTATTGAAGGAGGGACTGCTGTTGCCATATTTGTAAGGTGCTTTTCCAACAAAAGGAGCATAGAGCAAGAGATTCATATAAGATTCAATGCCAAGTTCCCCAGAGGAGTTCTTGCAACATTTTGTGTATGATTCTTTGCTTGTTTCTCTATTCCTCACTGAATTCCGTCAGTTGTTTATTTTTCAATGTATCTTTTACAGGTGATTTTGTTTCTAATGACATTATATTGTTCGGCAGCACTGGGGCAGCTTTTCTTCTTTCATATAGTTCTCATCCGAAAGGTATGACTGTTCCCCTTTCCCAAAGATTTGTTGCAACAATAAAAGCATAACATATCTTTTGGATTGAGAGGAAGCAAGCAAAAGGAGAGGAGAGGGTTGAATTTGCTTTTGTATTGGTTTTTATTGAGAGAAAGCAGAATAGCGTCATGAACAAAGAGTTTTGATTTTCGCTTAAAAATAAGCGGGAAGGAGACCTTATCACTTATGTAAAAAATAATATTTCGTTGAGGGTTTATCGACACCCATTTCTTTCTTTTCCTTTCAACTAATGAAAGATAGTAAGTAGGCTTACTATGTACTCCTATGTGATTAGTAAGAGCAAGCTTATTTATATATGGGAAATTGGAAAAATTAAAAACATGAGCTACTTGATTGCTTTAGTGTAGGAAACTTTAGGATAGAACCAAGGCTACTATTGCTATAGCGTATGCTTCTAATACCACAAAAAAGTGGGTGCCATGTTAATCTTAAAGTAAGACGACATAAGAAAATCTACTTAGAAAAGAGAACTTAGTTTGTGGGCTGGTACTAGAACATCTTAGAGTACTATGTATGTCGGTGTAAGAATCCTAAAGTAGCTCTTCTTAGAGCTCCTATTGCTATACTGTAGGAATTTTAAAGTAAGGTTCATTATATGCATAGCTTTTCGTAATTAGTGCTGCTGCAGCCTCCTTTTCCTTAACAAGTTTGTGCTGAGAGACAACACATCGTAGGCCAACATTCTTAGTTAAGTTTCTAAAAAACTCTGCGTACAAGTTGCCCAACATTCTTAGTTAAGTTTCTTGGTTTCACTGCTCATGATAAACCATGGTTCTGTTGGCAGGGAATGAGAACTTATGATTACATTTTAGCAATGAGAGAGGAGAACCAGTCTATGGAGCTTTTAGAGTCATCAGAAGATTCAGATTCCTCCTCGGATGAGAGTATCGACTTCGATTCACCTGAGAAGCCATCACTTATTTCACGACTTACATGCAGAGAAAAAAGAATGAATCAGGTATGGTATGCATATCTTTTGCCTTTTTTTGCATTCCTAGACCAATCAAAACTGGATATTTCTCTTTTGATCTTGTAAATTGAATCTTGCACTTTTTGATCAGATCCCGCAGACAGTATCAATAAAAATTGATGGAGAAACTGAATCGTCCACATTGAAAGAAAAGCGAGGTTTTCGATCTAACATTGACCCCTGGAAACTTATAAGTATGAGTAGAGAGAAAGCTCTACAAGCAGCTGAAAAGGCAAAGGAACGGCTCATCAAGCAGAAGGAAATAGTAGACCCAATGAAGCCACTACCACTAGAAACAAGAAGTGGACCACTGATGAATTTGGATACTAATAGAGTTCCCCTAGCTGTGGCGAACAGTAGGGAACTTGGTTTGACAAAAGAAGTGATCATCACAAAAGGGAGGCTAACCCGTAGTGGGGAATTGCCATTGCAGCTCTCTAGTCCAAGGAGGCGATGTTCCTATTCTCCAACAGTTGGTATCCCTACACCTCGTAGTGGTAATGCCACTGTAGCATCCCCATCACCAAAGCATAGATATAAAGACAATTTCGATTTGAAATTAACGCAAGTCTCCAGGGAACTTGAGACTTACATTTCGAGGCAGGTATTATTTTCTGCGTTGAAGAAAGAAAATGAGATTGCAGCATCGCCAAGATAGTTTTTATGGGGGTGGGTACATTTTTCTTCTTTTAGTTCACTTGTAATAGTATTTATGTTACTGGAATTCTGGCACAGTTTGACTCCATCATCATAACGAAGAACAACATTTGTATGATAATGTTACCTGCAATACCATATTTGTTGATATTCCCCAACAAAGCGGGATTTGAAGATACATACTCTGCTCTCTTTTTTTGAGGAATATTTGTTGCCCTTCAAGAGAGTTATGTGGTTAGTGGCCGATACCAACTTGGAACTTAGGCATAGTTATTTTTTGTATTTGTTGCCCTTCTTATTAGCTGAAAATTGTTATGAAATAATATAAGAACAAGAGCAATAATACAAGAACAAGAACAATAGAGAGAAAAGTAGAGAGAGGAGTATTCTTATTGATATTTTGGGATGGTTTACAATGGAATAGAACCCCTTTATTTATAGGGAGGTGGTGACTTAGCCACCAAGAAGTAAACCCTAGAATCTCTCTAAATATGGACATTCACCTAAAATAGAATATTTTATAACACTCCCACTTGAATGTCTATTCAATAATGTGTCTCGTTAAAACCTTAACTAAAACAAAACCCAATGCGAAAAAATTAAAGAAAAGGAAAAAGAGTACACATGTTTGAATATGCGCCTATTGGTTGCCTCGTTAAAAACCTTGTAAGGAAAACCCATTGGGACAAAACCTTGTAAGGGAAAAAGAGTGCAACGCGCATTAACTCCCCCTGGAAAGAGCATCAATTCATATCCTTGAGTCTTCGCATTCCGATCTTGTGAACCAGCTTCTTGAAGGTTGACGTTGGTAGAGATTTTGTGAACAAATCAGCCATATTATTGCTTGAACGAATCTGTTGCACATTGATATCACCATTCTTTTGAAGATCATGTGTGAAAAATAACTTTGGTGAAATATGCTTTGTTCTATCTTCTTTTATGAATCCTCCCTTCAATTGAGCTATACATGCTGCATTGTCTTCATACAAAGTCGTGGGTAGTTTGTTACACTTCAAACCACATTTGTCTTGAATATGATGTATTATAGACCTCAACCACACACACTCCCGACTTGCTTCATGAATAGCGATTATCTCGGCATGATTAGATGAAGTAGCCACAATTGATTGCTTAGTCGATCGCCAAGATATGGCGGTGCCTCCACAGGTAAACACATAACCCGTTTGAGATCGAGCCTTGTGTGGGTCGGATAAATATCCAGCATCAGCATAACCAACAAGATCAGGACTGCAATTATTGCTATAAAATAAGCCCATATCGGTAGTCCCTTTTAGGTACCGCAATATATGTTTGATCCCATTCCAATGTCTCCTTGTGGGAGCCGAGCTATACCTTGCTAAGACATTAACTGAAAAGATTATGTCAGGCCTTGTAGTATTTGCAAGATACATTAGTGCGCCAATATCACTAAGATATGGTACTTCAGGACCAAGTAGCTCTTCATTCCTTTCTTGCAGTCGGAATGGATCTTTATTCACATCAAGTGATCGAACAACCATCAGAGTACTTAAAGGATATGCTCCATCCATGTAAAACCGTTTCAGTACCTTTTCTATATAGGTAGATTGATGAACAAAAATTCCGTTTACCAAATATTCAATTTGCAAACTAAGACATAATTTTGTCTTTCCGAGATCTTTCATCTCGAATTCATTCTTTAGATAATCAATTGCCTTTTGGAGTTCTATGGGGGTTCCAATAAGGTTTATGTCATCGACATATACGGCAAGTACAATAAATTCCGATGCTGTTTTCTTTATAAAAACACACGGGCAAATGGCATCATTTATATAGCCTTCTTTTAATAAATACTCACTAAGACGATTATACCACATTCGTCCTGATTGCTTTAGACCTTACAAGGATCTTTGCAATTTGATTGAAAACATTTTCCGGGACTTTGAATTATGAGCGTTTGGCATTTTGAGTCCATCGGGAATTTTCATGTATATCTCATTATCCAGTGAGCCATAAAGATAGGCAGTAACCACATCCATTAAATGCATGTCAAGCTTTTCAAGGACAGCAAAAGTAATGAGATAACGAAAAGTTATGGCATCCATTACAGGCGAATATGTCTCTTCATAATCGACACCAGGCCTTTGAGAAAATCCTTGTGCAACAAGGCGTGCCTTATATCTTTGTACCTCGTTTTTCTCATTTCTCTTGCGTACAAAGACCCATTTATAGCCAACAGGCTTAACACCATTAGGTGTTTCAACTATAGGGCAAAAAACTTCACGTTTTGCCAGTGAATTCAATTCTGATTGGATTGCTTCTTGCCATTTTGGCCAATCATGTCTTTTTCGACATTCTCCAACAGATTGAGGTTCAAGATCCTCACTTTCTTGCATAATGCTAGATGCGACATTAAAAGCAAAGACATAATCTACCACTATATCCACTCGATTAAAATTTGCCTCAATATCGATTGGATTTATTGATAGTTCCTTATTTTCTTGAGTCTCGGGCTCAATGGATTCTTCATGAATCTCAGAATTTATTAAATCATGAATTTCCTCATGAGATTCTTTCGTAGTGTCATTTTGATCGTTTGCTTTCCTCTTTCTAGGATTTCGATCTTTGGAACCTAATGGCCTGCCACGCTTCAGGCGTGCATTCGGCTCATTGGATATGACACTAGATGATTGTCCAACAGGGACATCAATACGGATTGGAACATTCTCTGCGGGGATGTGGGATTTTGTTATCCTTTTCAAGTCCATAAATGCGTCAGGCATTTGATTTGCTATTCTTTCCAAATGGATAATCTTTTGCACCTTTTTTCACAAATAGAGGTATGTGGATCAAGATGAGATAATGATGCATTTTTCCACAAAATTTCCCGTTTGGTTTCACCAACTTCTCCCCCTAATTTTGGGAAAAGTGTCTCATCAAATTGACAGTCTGCAAATCGTGCAGTGAACAAATCCCCTGTCAATGTTTCGAATAATGGAGGGCGATTCAAACCCAACATATATTCCCAACCTTCTTTGCGGACCCATTTTGGTGTGGTATGGCGGTGCTATAGGCACATATACTGCGCATCCAAAGATTCTTAAATGGGATATATTGGGTTCATGACCCAAAACCAATTGCAACGGGGAATATTTGTGATAATTCGTCGGTCTGAGACGAATTAGCATTGCTGCATGCAAATTGGCGTGACCCCATACCGAAGTGGGCAGCCTCGTTTTCATGAGTAATGGTCTTGCAATCAACTGCAGGCATTTAATTAAAGATTCTGCAAGACCGTTTTGAGTGTGAACATGAGCTACAGAATGTTCCACTTTTATCCCAATTGATAAGCAATAATCATTAAATGCTTGGGATGAAAACTCAGCAGCATTATCCAGTCTAATAGACTTGATTGGATTATCAGGAAATTGTGCTCGTAGTCGAATTATTTGTGCCATTAGTTTTGCAAACGCAAGGTTGCGTGATGACAACAGGCACACATGAGACCATCTACAGGATGCGTCTATTAAGACCATAAAATTTCTAAAGGACCCACTAGGTGGGTGAATAGGTCCACAAATGTCCCCTTGTATACGTTCCAAAAACGTAGGTGACTTAATCCCAACCTTTGTTGGCGATGGTCTAATAATTAACTTGCCTTGATAACAAGAAGTGCAAGAAAATTCATTATTTAAAAGAATCTTGAAATTCTTTAACGGATGCCCATATGAGCTTTCTATAATCCGTCTCATCATGATTGATCCAGGGTGTCCCAATCGATCATGCCAAAGTACAAAAGTATTGGAATTAGTAACCTTTTGGTTTACTGTTGAATGTGCCTCAATTGCACTAATTTTTGTCCAATACAAGCCACAAGATAAAGACGGGAATTTCTCAATAACCCTCTTTTG
Organism: Nicotiana benthamiana; assembly: GCA_034376525.1. Taxonomy (NCBI): domain Eukaryota; kingdom Viridiplantae; phylum Streptophyta; class Magnoliopsida; order Solanales; family Solanaceae; genus Nicotiana; species Nicotiana benthamiana. The sequence goes on from CM067323.1 coordinate 80,041,904, forward strand.
GCCAGAGACATTCTTTGTAATGATGAGATATTCAAGATTATTCTCATCTATTGTCTCAATATGATAGCCATTCCGGCGTATATCTTTAAAACTCAACAAGTTTCTCTTAGACTTGGAGGAGAACATTGCATTCTCTATGATAAACATTGTTCCTCTAGGCAGAGAAATATTTCTTTTCTTTGAGTATCGTATGTGTAGTACATGAATCAACTAAACAAATATTTTTACAGTTGGACGTTGATCCAAGCTTGCTTTTTGAGATATCCATATTTGCTTTCCCATGGTTTGACATACAAAAGAAATACACGAACATGAGAATAAACAAATTCAATCCGTTTGTTTCACATTTAAACAATATTTTCAAAATCTGCTGAGGTTAGTCGATTAACTTAGTTGATAGTCGACTATCTTGGGAAGCAGTCATTAGGTTAGTTGACTAACTAAATCAGATAGTCGACTATCTTGCCTTGCGGAAAAGTCCAGTTTTAATGCGAAATATTAGTTAGTCGACTAACTAAGTTGATAGTCGACTAACTTAGTAAACAATCATCAGGTTAGTCGACTAACTAAATCAGATAGTCGACTAACTTAGCTTGCGGAAAAGTCCAGTTTTAATGCGAAATATTAGATAATCGACTAACTGTTAGGTTAATCGATTAACTCTACTGGAAAATAAAAATATCTTTGAAATTTAAGCATATTGAAACATTCTAAAGAACTAATACTAACATTATATCATAAACTAACTAATACGAGCTGATACTAATGATTATTAGTTTATTCACTAACTAATACAAATAAGTAAAATAAAATCAAACAATTCCATCTTCCTTCATCACAGATCCATCACCGATTAAGTGGTCCATTTTCCTCTCGGGTTGCTCAAAGAAGTCTGCCACATCCAGGCGGGTGATGTCAAAATTGTCGTCAGAGACAAAATTTGTTTCAGGGCCTTTATTCTTTAGAGATGCTTGATAAAGATCAACTAACTGTCTTGGTACACGGCAAGCTTTTGACCAGTGCCCTTTTCCACCGCAACGATAACATATAGTTTCTGAACTATTTGCCTTTGGATCCTCATAATCCCGTTTCTGCTTTTGGTGGTTATATCTCTTTGGGGGGTGACGGACATCAGGGAAATTTCTTCCTTGTCTACGTCCATGGCCATGACCCCGATTACGACCACGACCATGATTAAAGCCATAGCCTTTTCCATGCTTGGCATAATGAGAATACACCTTATCTGCTTCAGGCAATGGTGTAGACCCAGTGGGTCGATTTTCGTGATTTCTCATGAGCAGGTCATTGTTTCGCTCAGCCACAAGGAGAAGATAAATCAGTTCAGAGTACTTTTGAAACCTTTCTCTCTGTACTGTTGTTGCAGTACCATATTGGAGGCATGAAACGTTGTAAACGTTTTTTCAAGCATATCATAATCAGAGATATTATCTCCACAGAGTTTCAATTTAGAAGTAATTCTGAACATTGCAGAATTATATTCAGAAACAGACTTAAAGTCTTGGAGCCTCAGATGAGCCCAATCATATCGTGCTTGTGGCAGAGTGACCAACTTCAGGTTGTCATATCTCTCCTTTAAGCCTTTCCACAAGATGAGTGGATCTTTGACTGTGAGATATTCAATTTTCAAACCTTCATCAAGGTGATGGCGCAAGAAAATCAAGGCCTTAGCACAGTCTTGGGTGGATGCTTTATCTCTGTCTTTAATGGCGTCTCCAAGACCCATAGCATCTAAGTGGATTTCAGCATCCAACACCCATGTCATATAGTTCTTGCCCGAAATTTCAAGGGCAACGAACTTTCTTTTCATAATATCAGACATAATTAAAACCAAATTCGGAAAAAGGGAAATACCTTAATTTTCTCAAGAGGATTCTTGAGACGGTAGAGTCTCGTGCTGATAACGTGTTATGAAATAATATAAGAACAAGAACAATAATACAAGAACAAGAACAATAGAGAGAAAAGTAGAGAGAGGAGTATTCTTATTGATACTTTGGGATGGTTTACAATGGAATAGAACCCCTTTATTTATAGGGAGGTGGTGACTTAGCCACCAAGAAGTAAACCCTAGAATCTCTCTAAATATGGACATTCACCTAAAATAGAATATTTTATAACAAAAATTCTATTAATGTAGTGTAGAACTCCACTTGACTAGGTTATTCTCCACTTGAATATGTCGATGGGTTTTGGTCAAGAACTCCTTTTATTGCTCTCCACAATTTTCTTATTTTCCTACTTTTAAAGTTCTATCAATTTAAAAGTTTCACTTGTTAGTTTAATCTTATGCAAATTAAACTAAAGCAACCAATTCGAACGGTGGTGGTGCTTAAATTGACCTTTGATTCAACAATTGCGTTTCACTTCTCAAATTCGCTTTCCCCGCTAGTCTAGAGGGATTGTCAGTATTAATATAGGCCTAATGCCTTATGTCTAAATACTATTAACGACTTCCTATTTAAGCAAAAAAGAAAAAAAAATATTCTTTAAGCAATAAAATAAAATAGAGTAGTTATATTTGAATGAGCTAGTATCAAAGAGTATGGATGATATTAAATGAGTAAAATCAAGTCTTTAAAATTCTATAATATTCAGACCAAGGATCTAAATTTGAAAAAGTGGCCAACTTCTAAATACAAGGCAACAAAAGTGGCCATCTGACCTAAACACCTAAGCCCGTGGTCAACGTAGCTCATTATATATGTAGTTTCTGAAATTTTCGAAGGCAGGAGTGGTGAAAGATGAGTATGCCAATTACTGCTTCTAGAACCAAATCTACCGGAGAAGACGTCTCCGTTGGCGGCAACTCTTTCCCTCAACAGAAAATGTAAACCTCTTTTTTTGTTCGATTGTTTTTTAATATAGTCAATCTAGTTGTAGTGAGCATTGTTAATTGATGGCTGCGGTTTCTGATGCACACCATAAATGTAATGCAGCAGGTGCTATGAAGGTGAAGTTCTGGACCGTCTTCTCACATCGATTAAGAGGTAAACATACCCTTCTCTCCTTGTTTCTCGAGTGTCTGTTTTTTTTGCCGAAAGATATTAACGACGCCAGCCGCAGGGAGATAGCGACAGCCAGAAACTCTAACGTATCTTTATCTGAGAAACTTTGGCTCAAGGTTGGTTCCTCCTCTCCTCTTTAGGTTTTTTTTTTGGAATATTTAAATGGAAAATATCAAAATTTGTCCTGTAGTATTCGAAATTGTTCAATTTTGCCTCCGTTCCTTCATACCCCTATAAGCTATATGCCCCTGCACTGCCATTAACGGAGCTCCATCCTGTAATGCCATACTATTATAAAATTGGTGGACTCCACGTGTCCAAATTTACCTCTTCAACTTATGATTATGATTTAAACTTAATCTCGTGATGAGACTTTTTCCTAACCACCGGTAAAGGTTAGACCAAAAGTGTAAGGGGGCAAGGTTGCTGGGCAAATCTGACCCTTTACCCTATTTAACTCCCATTGTTCTCCACCATCCAGCGTCTCTCTCGAAGAGATCCAGAAAAGAGATATTATCAACTAACTTTTTTAAAAGAAAAAAGCCTTTATTTCAGTTTTACATCATATAGGACACTAAAGCTATTTGTTCTGTTCATCTCATCCTCACTTTGCCGATTTGATATGCGTGCAGCTACAGTTTTCAGTAGGGGTGAATGAAATTACACGGGTACTTGAGAGAATGCCGCCGATTCCTGCTAATGAACGCTCATCACTATCGGCTAAGGTGCATTCTACTAGAATTCAGGTTTAGCTCGCCTACTCATGATTTTTTTAAGTCTTAACTTTCATTTGGTTTAACTTTGGATAACAAATTTCACCAGTATTTTTGAGAGTGTGAAGCACAAAAAAGCGACAAGGGCTCGCCTCGCTTCAAAAAAGAAGCGCAATGCGAAGCGCACGGTTTATTAAAGTGAAGTGCAATTCTTAAAAAACATAATGTAAAATTATAAATAATCAAAAACTCAATTTAAAAACTTAAAAGTAAGTACTAGGTACCACCAAATCATCCACAAATCATAGGACAAACAAAATCAAAGCTGCTAAATTACTAGAATCAACATCTTGTTCTTCTACTCTTCTTCTTCTTCAAGATTTTCAAAATCTTGAATTCCTCTATTATCTTCATATTACTCGTCGTCATCTTTTTCATCCCCCTCCTCATCATGATCACTTTCATCTTCATCAATGAGGGATAGGGATCGACTTGTAGTAGCCACACTTTTTCCCTTCCTAATAGAGCTTGAACTTGGAGTATATCTCCTTAAACCATAAGGATTCTCCAACTCTACTACCAACTGCAACATCACCCCAAGTGAAATTGGAGTCGCCTTGATAACAACCTGATGGAATCATGTCCACACTTCTTTGGCCAATCAATTATTCTCATGTTGATCATATAATAGTGATGGGTTCAGAATAAATCCATCTGCATGCAAAGGTCTATGAAGTTGCTCATTCCATCTTTGCATCAATGATCTGAAAGACCTTTGCATATTTTTGCTCATTAGTGAATGATGCTTGAATAGCCTCCTTGCCCGTATCCATAGTTTCATAGAGGTAGCCCATTGGTGGTTTTTGCTTCCCATCCACCAAACGGAGTACTTTAACCAATGGCCACCAATTTTAACAGCACGAAGGACATTATTCCAAAAAGAATAAGAAAGAATAATGCGTGCAACCTCTTTCCCCGCACTTTCCTTTGCAAATTTACTCTTGCTCCATTCCTCTGAAGTGACAATCTTTCTCAATTTGTCTTTTTGCAAGTGGATACTATGCAAAGTCAAAAAAGTATTGGCGAACCTTGTTTTGCCCAGTTTCACCAAATTTTTTTGCATGGTGAATCTTCTTATCATATTCAATAACAAGGGCCGCTGAGAAATATAAGAATGTACCCAACGCCCTGGCCAAAAACTGTAGAGAAGGGTTTTCCCTTGAAAATATTCCCAAATATCAAGTTGATACAATGAGCTGCACAAGGAGTCCAATAGACATTCTTGTACGCTCCTTCAATCATGACACCCGCTTTAACATTTTCATTTGCATTATCAGTGACCGCTTGAACAACTTTGTTTGGGCCAATCTTTTCAATGGTGTTCTGAAACAAGGTGAATATTTTGATGTGGTCAGTGGATGAGTCGCTAGCATCAATGGACTCAAGAAACAAACTTCCTCGGGAAAAATCCACCAATACATTAATAATCATTTTTCCCATTCTTGCCGTCCACTTATCCTATCATAATGGAGCAGCCATACATGTTCCACACAACTTTATGCTCCTCAACAATTTTATTAGTCTCCTCCACTTCCTTATTTAGATAAGGGCCTCTTATTTCATGATAAGTGAGAGGCTTCATTCCATGTCCGTATTGACCAACAACCTCAATAAAATCTCCAAAAGTGTCATTGTTGACACAATTGAAGGGGAGCCCAATATCATAGACCTATCGTGCAAAAGCTCTAACTGCACGATCCCTCAAAATATCTTTAGGGGTCTTTTTTGTATAATTAAAAAACATACCCCAAGTTTTTTTTTTTTTTTTTTTTTAAAAGGGCCCGGTGCGCTTTTGTAAAAGAAGTGATCGCTTCGTCGCTTCAGCTAGTAAAGCGCGCGCTTTTCAAGATCGCATCGCCTCAGGCAGCCAGAAGCAATACAGTGTCGCTTCGCGCTTAAAGCGACGAAGCGATCGCTTTTCTAAACACTGAATTTCACAAGGGGTTTATATGATTGATCTTCAAAGTGTTAATTCCTCCTTGTACTTGTGTATTCTTCCAATTCAATGCTTACATCAGTATCATACAGGATTTCAAGTTCTTTTATATGCTGCATTCTTTTGTTAAAGTCTTTAACCTTGCTTATTGTGGGTATTTAGGCTGTACTAGTAGCATCTGATTGTCATCCGCGGTTGCTGACCAAACATCTGGAAAGCTTGGCTATTTCCAAAAAAGTACCAATTGTCTTTGTCAAAGATAAGAAAAGAGGTTCTTTGAGATTAGGTGAATTGGTAAAACTTAAAACTGCAATTGCCATTGGCATTAAGGTTGGGGAATCATACTCTTTCCTTTTTATGGGCGTGTGGATTTTGAACTGGATTTTTAACTTCAAATGTGTAATATGGTATGCTCAATGCAGGATAAAGGAAACCAGTTTAATAAATTCATCAGCAACGAAATCATCCATCACTTTGAATGAACTACATTGCAACTGGAGCCTCATACACAGACATTGATCAATTGTATATTGTGGAGGAGCATCTGGTCATTTTTGGTTACAAGCCTTGTGAAAGTGAAGTAATATGAAGTTCTATGAAGCATTTATCAACTATACAATCACGTGTACATCAGGGAAGATAACTCACATGGTATTGATGCAGAGACCTACTGAATTTTGTATTCTTATCTTAGCTGAGTAATGGCTGCAAAGATTCACAATGATACGGCCCTGTGGCCACCTTCCTTCAATTTGCAAGTAACATCTAGGTTGCTTTGCAATTCAGAATTATGTGTTCGTAAATGAAGCTACCTCACATGGCTCCTGCTTTCCCCAAAATTGTCAGTTCCAAATTAATGTCTTATGTGCTAGACTGTGAACTAACAGCTGATGGGGACGGATTAGTAGCACCATTACTACCCCTCCCATTAGTATCGAGTTTGTCCACCTTGTTCTGTTTCTGGTCTTGCTGCTTCACCATGACTGGTTGAAACTGACAAAAGAAGAGCATGGATTTGGTTAATTGGGAGGCGCGAACCAATACACTGCGTCCTGTACAAACTTTCTTTCTTGAAAGATTAGCAGATCTCAAAGTCAGAATACTAACCTGATAAACAGCGTATATGACATTCCTCCTGATCTGTGCCATCATCTCAATGAAAAGGTTGTACCCTTCAAGTTTGTATTCAATTAGTGGATCCCTTTGTGCATAGCCTCGTAACCCCACAGCCTGCTGAACAAACTTGAGCGCTTGCAAGTGTTCTTTCCACAGACGATCGATGTTGTTCAATATTAGAAATTTCTCTGCTTCTTTCATCAAACCTGGAGCTTGTTTCTCCACAATATCCTACACAGCAGCAATGAATATCCGATAGTAAGAAAAAGAAGGAAATGAAGAAACAATTCAATGCCTCAAAATTTCAACAGAAGTTGAAAAGTAAAGAACTTTCAGTTTGAACAAAATCCTTATCAAAATTTTCAAAAATTGAAGGGTAAATAACTTACAAAAGTTTGTCATAGTAAATCAACCCATATGCCTTTTCTGTCAATAATTTCTCTCTTTTTTTTCAAAATTATTCTTGGTACATGTTTGGTCTGATTATCAGAATCTAATTCTTAGTATGTAGAAGGATCACTATTTAAATTGAATAAAACATGATTAGTTCCGTTGCAGCATTGTCTTCCTGTAGTTCACGTATCGGAGCTTTTTAACATATTGACAATAGACTTGTGATATAATAATCCACAGAAAAAATGTTGATCTAGACAGGTGAAATAATCTGAACCAGTAAGGTACAAAATCTTCGCCAGTTCTCCAAGCAATTTATGTTTGATCCCAAGAAAATTAATCAATTAGACCTCTTCCCAGAATATTTCAGGTTGACCATGTGAATCTTCTATATCATTCAAAAGATTTGTTAAAATTAGACTATTTCACGTTGAGCATTAACCTATCGCAACCACTCTGCCTTATCCGAGCTTAAGACTAACTATCAGATATGCAGAGTGGATGTGCAAGAAAAAGGAAAAGGAATTTGGAGTTAGCATTTGGAATTTGAGGTAGTTTTGTTCCTCCACCTCTCCTCTGTTCCATTTACACCTTCTGAACATGCATCCTACTACTACTGATTGCAATAGTATAGGCACGGAAAGGACTTTATTATAAATAAATTTAAAAGATGAAGAGTTATTCGACATTTCAACTTGAATGGAGTATGAACATTATCCCTTACCAATAAATGAACTTTAGAATTGTGTGAACAGTTTCATCTACAAGCTTAAATTTTTATGCTTTTATTTAGGTCCTAATTCTCTTTCTTGTATCAAACATTTGACCCTTTTGAAGAGTGCAGTGAGACTCAAACTTATGATCTCTGCTCTTAATGGTATTTACTGAATTGTGTGACCGCGGTGTCTAGAAATGCAAATTCTTAGAAAGGAAACCTTTTTAATTTGTTTAAGTCTACAACAGAATCTTAGTTTTTGAGAGAATTCCTTGCACATCCCACCGAATTTAATGATGTTACATTGACCTGCATTCCGCTAAAAAAATAACACGATCCCCCATCACAAGCAGATCTAACGATTATGTGAAATGTCTTCTTTTCCTAATGAGAACTGCAAGCTCTTACTCCCTCCATCTCTTCCAAGCAAACTTTTCTTTTTTAAACGCTCGGTGTTTTAACTTTTAAAAACTTGAGGACAGTATTCAATAATTACTTTCATCTTGCAAGGATCACCTATACTAAACCTAATGGTTGAAGTAAGAGCTGGAAAGAAATATAGGAACTACAACCAAAGAAAACTGACTCTCTTCTGGAGATATGCTTCACGTCCACGTAGCTGAAGATACTGCAGCAATTCTTCATAAGTAGAGCCATTACTCGTCAACAAATCAGGTGTCAAATCATTCAGCAGATAGCAATACCTGTAAAAAGGTCAAGCAACTCAGAGTAGAATCCTAATACGAATACACTATTCAGAATTTGGAACGACATTTGTGTGAAATGGAGCTTAGGTGACAATAACCAAAGTATGCTGGTTGCAGCACTCTTCAGATACCAAAGCTGTTCCTTTGCTATACAAGTACAAAAGATGCATGAAGTCATAAACAAAACGACATAGTAAAGCTTCTTCACGAGATACTTACTGTTGGAGCTTTGAAATAAGCTTCTCGAGATCCCAACTTTCTCTTGGAGCATCAGGACCAATATTTGCCTGTTATATTTCAACAGAAAAGAAAAAAGATCTCACAAATCCATTTGGGAAAGAACCGACTTTCAGAGTTGGGAAATTAATAAATCCATATACCTCTAGAATGTCATTCATTGTTAATTCAGCATATTCAATAAGGAGAGATTGGAGGTCATCTGCTTCTAGGGCCCTTCTTCTCTCGGTGTATATCCGGTCTCTTTGGCTATTCAATACCTCATCATATTCAAATAATTGCTTTCTGATGTCAAAAAAGTAATTTTCTACCTTCCGTTGAGCTTCATCTAGTGCTTTTGTCAACATCTTCGATTCAATTGGTAGGTCCTCTACTCTAAAAGCTCTCATCAGCCCCTGATTGTCGTAAAATTAATAATGTCTTACAAGAACATTATATCTAGGGCATACAAATTACCTACCTGAATCCGATCCCCGCCAAACACACGGAATATGTTATCTTCAAGACTGAGAAAGAAGCGAGAACTTCCAGGATCACCTTGCCTACCACTTCGACCACGCAGCTTTGCACATATAAATATTACAATCAAAATTTCAATGGCATAACTATGTACAACGAGATGAAAAAGAGTACTAATTGGTCTTGCACTTACTTGCTGCAATAGCAATATCAAAATAGTACCTGATTGTCAATTCGCCGTGACTCATGCCGTTCAGTCCCGATCACATGCAGCCCACCAGCCGAAACAGCCTTTGCACATCAAAATAAAAAGTCACAAGAATATACAACCGAAGGGAAAAAAGGAGAAGAAATTTCTAGGACATAAACTGAGTAAATTGAGTCAAGCTGGAGGCTAGAGCTCTTTGCAGACAAATGGATTTTCTTTTATATTGGAGTGAGGTATTATTTGGGAGGACAAAAGGCAAAGAGAAGTAGAAGAAAACTTGTCCTGTAGAAATATTGAAAAATTCCAGTATTTTCAACATTTTTTAAGCACCATCATATTATTAATTTTATCCTCTTTTTTTCTCATTGAAGATTTAAAAGTATATTAATATTAGAGGATGAAGTTACATAACATTGATCAATCTCTTATAAGAAAAAGAAAAAAATCTGTAATACTACCTCAGATTTTCAGTCCCACTCAGATATAGTGTACGCCGCGGAAACAACGTATATTCAAGCAGCAGAAACAAAGAGAGGTTCATGCTGAAGTGAATGCTGGTTTTCAGAAATTTACGACTAGTTCAAATTGAAAGAGGAATTCTCAAGATAATTTAAAGGAGCATAAATTACCTCTTTTTTCTCTCCCTCGGTGTAAACTTTATATTCTCTCACAATTTCGAGAAAAGCACTGCGTAGTTTCGCAATTACTTCATCTTGAACAGGACCCTGTGACATAAATTATACATCCATGAGTAAGAAAAAAACAATGCTTCTATTTATTTGTCTTTACTATTGTACTTGAGTCATTGTCTGTCTCCAAACAATAGAAGGAAAAGGTATCAACGTAAGTTTTGAAATTTCAAATATTAGGAGGCATTTTATCAAGTTGGATTATGAAAAGTTTGGAATAAACACTACACTGCTGACATCAATTTCCATTTCTATTTAGGATTTTCCTCTGTAATGCGTAAATTGTTATGGATTACTATCCTCATTGGATATTGTTGATATCCAATTTTGCCCTCATATTTTTCAAAATGTATATATACTTTCAAAATAGCATTTTTTGCATCATTATTTGGTTTGCAAACCTATACAAGGATTTTCCATAATTTTTAGAGCTTTAAATTATTTTCTTGCATTTAAATTATATAAATATTTAGTAATGATCCCTTTAAACTATTTTGTGATGACTTAGCTAGTTAAAATTATTATTTTGCACCTATAATATATGTTTCAAATATTCTATTTTATTTCATATAATTACATTAGCATTTTAAACTATTTATCTAAATTTGCAATAATGGCCTATATTCATACATTAAGGCTCTTCATTTTATATTATTTGTGTCAAAACAATATTTTTTGTATTTTTATAATACAAAGTTATTATGTTAAATATCAGTGAATAATTAATATTTTACTTTATTTATTAGGCATTTTTTAAAAAGTATTTTGATAATTTTAGGGTATTCAAATAACCCAATTTTTAACCTATTTTTTGGACCCAAAATTACCCAAACCTTAGCCTAATTACTTCATGCCCAAAAGCAAACGCCCCTTTAACGAACCCGGTCGCAAAACGGCTCAAATGACCAGCCCAACCCCATTCTTTTATCTTGGCCATTAATCTCACATGATCAACGGCCCTTAATACCGAGGGTCGATTGGAAACAGCCTCTCTGCCCTTTCGGGTAGGGGTAAGGCTCGTCTATATATTATCCTCCCCAGACCCCACTTTGTGGGACTATACTGGGTACTTGTTGTTGTTGATCAACGGCCCTTAATAAACCAACCCCTTTTAATTACCCCCTTACCAAAATCCTAATCCATTTCCCTTTAAAACGCCCTCAAACGCTCTCCACTCTCTTCTCCTCCAAACCTTAGCCGCTGCATCTCAATCTATCCGAGTCCGGCCCTAAAATGGAATCAATCACTAATTCCTTTACCTTATTGGTCTCCTCTCACTACTGGTTGTCCATTTGTGGTGTTACCTAGGTGCTTGTCTAAACATGACAAGCAATATCTTCCGAAATTGAATCAAAGTGGTTCGAATCTTTGATTTTGAGTGCTATTTCGTCTATATACGTTAAATACAACACTCTGCGAGTCCGATTTTGTTTAGATTCTGATAACTCACACTTTCCCTAAACAACTAGGGTTTGAGATTTCCCATTGTCCTTTACTGATTCTCGATTGCATGTGATATTTTTCCCTCTTGTATTTGACTAATTAGTTTTCCTTATTTTTCTGTTTAACCTACTGTACTTCCTTATTTTATGTGTTAATTGCTCTAAAAGTGATTCTAATTGATTCTCACATGTTATATTTTCCTCATTCTGTGTTTAATCTTCCGTATTTCCTTACTTTTGTGTTGAATTTGCTACTATATAAACCCCTCCACTAAATCCCCTTCGACAGACTTTGGAATCACCTAATTGCTCTCACTACTCTCCTATCTCACTCATTCATTCACTCACTGTTACACTCGAGCACTCTCTAAAATCATTGAATTTTGGGCTGACTGAAAGCCAAGGTAATTGAACGGCCTCCTCCGGTGCAACCACTGCTCGGAACCCATTCTTGAGGCTCTTGTGAACTCTGAAGCATTGGAGACCTGGAGTTTTTGCTATTACGCTCTTTACTCTTTTGATTCTGCTACTGTTAGTGTTTTAAACCTTTGCAATGTTCAATTTCCTTTTCCTTCTTGCTAGGGGTGGCAAATGGGCGGGTTGGGCTGAATTTGGACGGGTCAAGATGGGTTAGGTCAATAAATGGGTCATTGCCCAACCCAGCCCAAAGTGTATTTGGGTTAAGATGGGCTAAACAATGGGTCAATAACCCACCCCGCCCAACTTGACCCATGTTTTAGAACCATGCTCATCTTGCATAAAAAAAATCTTTTACCTTAGAATGGCTTTGGAGGTGTGTGGGTAGAGCAGGATTAGAATGGCTTGCTGGGTTGTATAATGTGATATTCAAGACTTACAGGATGCCTGAAGAGTGGAGGTGGAGTACAATGGTTCCGTTGTATAAGAACAAAGGCGATATCCAGAGCTGTAACAACTATAGAGGTATCAAATTACTGAGTCATACCATGAAAGTCTGGGGGAGAGTAGTAGAGATGAGAATGCGAAGGACGGTGTCTATCTCAGATAACCAGTTCGGGTTTATGCCGGGGCGATCTACCACAGAAGCTATCCATCTTATTAGGAGGATGGCTGAACAGTACCGGGATAAGAAGAAGGATCTCCACATGGTGTTTATTGATCTAGAGAAAGCGTACGACAGGGTTCCTAGGGAGGTCTTATGGAGCTGCTTAGAGGTTAAAGGGGTGCCGGTAGACTACATTAGGGTGATTAGAGACATGTATGAAGGAGCTAAGACTCGGGTTAGGACAGTAGGAAGCGATTCTGAGCATTTTCCAGTTGTTACAGGGTTGCACCAAAGGTCTGCACTCAGCCTTTCCTATTTCCCCTGGTGATGGATGTCATAACACATCATATTCAAGGGGAGGTGCCATGGTGCATGCTATTGGCTGATGATATAGTCCTAATTGACGAGGCACGACGCGGCGTCAACGAAAGGCTAGAGGTTTGGAGACATGCCCTTGAGTCTAAAGGTTTCAGATTGAGCAGGACAAAGACGGAATACCTCGAGTGCAAATTTGGGGCTGAACCGACGGAAGCGGGAGTAGAAGTGAGGCTTGACTCTCAAATCATCCCTAAGAAGAGTAGTTTCAAATACCTTGGGTCAGTTATTCAGGGGATCAGGGAAATCGACGAGGATGTCACACACCGTATAGGGGCGGGTTGGATGAAGTGGAGGTTAGCGATAGGAGTCTTGTGTGACAAAAAAGTTCCAACGTTACTAAAAGGTAAGTTTTATGAAGCAGTGGTTAGGCCTGCAATGCTGTATGAGACCGAGTGTCGGCCGGTTAAGAACTCACACACCTAGAAGATGAAAATAGCAGAGATGAGGATGTTGAGGTGGATGTGCGGGCATACAAGGATGGATAAGATAAGGAATGAAGATATCCGAGAGAAGTTGGGTGTTGCCCCCATAGAGGACAAGATGCGGGAAGCAAGACTCAGATAGTTCGGGCACATTCAGAGGAGGAGCATTAATGCACCAATGAGAAGGTGTGAGCAATTGGCTGTAATGAGCATGATGAGAGGTAGAGGTAGACCTAAGAAGTATTGGGGAGAGGTGATAAGACAGGACTTAGAGCGTCTTAGGATTACTGAGGACATGGCCCTTGATAGGGGATTGTGGAGGTCGAGCATTAAAATTGTAGGTTAGGTCAGGTTAGGTTAGGGGAAGTTGTGGATATTTCTACAGCGCACTAGAGTGAGAATAGCTAGCTATAAGGTAATCTTAGGATGTTACTGGTCAGCTACCGATTCAGGGAGCTATCTGTTGGATATTAGTATACCTTTCATCTATATCATCTATTTCTATTTAGTATTTCGTATAATGCTGCTATTTTGTTATTTTATGTTATATGGTGTATTTTATGTTATTTTTAGTATGAGTTTATTGATAGTACTAGCTTATTGTCTCTTGTTGATGTCTTGAGCTGAGGGTCTCCTGGAAACAGCCTTTCTGCCCCCCGGGTAGGGGTAAGGCCTGCGTACATATTACCCTCCCCAGACCCCACTTGTGGGATTTTACTGGGTTGTTATTGTTGTACCTTAAAATATAAAACAGAAAATTAAAATTATAAAAATAAAGTAAAAAACATTGAAGGGTTTTGCGCGGGAGGGGGGGAGGGATGGGGGGTACAGAAAAATAAAAAATTGAAAATACAAAAAAAGTAATTCTTTTTTTGAGGGGGTTTGCACCGGGGGTGGAAGGGTCGGGGGTAGAGTGGATGGTGCAGAAAATTAAAAATACAACAAAAAAAGTGAATTTTTTTTCGGGGTTTTGGAGGGGGGGAGCAGAAAAACCAAAAATATAAAATTTAAAATACAAAAAGAAAAAGTAAACTTTTTTGGGGGTTTTGCGGGTGGTGGGGGAGGAGAGTGGGTGGTGTAGAAAAACAAAAGAACAGAAAATTAAAATACAAAAAAAAATTAATAAAATTGGGGCAACTAAGTAAATTTTTAGATAAGTTGGGTTGAGATCCTTTGTTTTGTGTGAGTTTCATTGGTTATATTTGGGTTGTTAAATGGGTCAGAATGGGCTATAAAAAATAATGGGTTAACTTGGGTACAACCCAAATTGACCCATGAGCTAAAATGTTTATAGTCCAACCTATTAATCTCTGGGCTAGTTGGGCGGTTTAGATGGGTTTGCGCTCAAATTGCCACCCATACTTCTTGCATATCTATAAGTATTTGAATTACTTGAGTATGATTTAACTCTGATAATGCTCAACGATCTTTGTCATTCTGTGGTAACTGAATGCATGAGATAATTTACTGTTTGATTTGCACTTCTGTGGTTCTTTGCTTTCTGGAATGGATTCTGTACCTCTAGCATCTGAATATGTTATGTTTTGAGCTTCAATGCAAGTCTATTTTGAAATGAATATATTGTTAGTTATAGAATTTCTTCGTGTGTTGCTTTAGATATCACTACACTTCATAGAATTCACCCCCCCCCCCCCCCCCCGAATGAATATATGTGATGAATCTTGTGTTTGTTTGAGAGTCCTTTGTGTACTATATGGAATGCTGCTTTAAAATTTGCTCTAAACATGTTTCCTTGTTGTCCTGATTTTTAAGATAAACCCTTTGTTTTATTTTACTCCCTACGTTCCAGTTTATGTGGACCTATTTCATTTTCGGTCCGTTCTAAAAAGAATGACCTCTTTCTAAATTTGGAAACAATTAAGCTGGAACTTACAATTCTACCCTTAATGAGAAGCTTTTATGACCACATAAATACTCTGGCCCCTTTTTGACTTGTTTAGGACCACAAATTCCAAAAGTCTTTATTTTTTTTAAACTCCGTGCCCAGCCAAACAAGTTCACATAAATTGGAATGGAGGGAGTATCAACAATGACCTTACTTTCTATGCTAATGTGTTTCCCAACATGCTTCGGTTCATTTGCTACCTTGTCCTTTCGGTGATTATCACAATGTGTTCCCTCATTAGGTCTACATACTGATTAATATGGCGCTAGGAAGTACTCAATTTAATTTGGATCTTTAGGTCTCAACTATTTTAATTTCATGTATGCTTTTTCATAATTTCCTAATTCCTTCAATATAAGGCTGTCTATGTGGTACTTTGCTATGTATACTTTGCTGAACCTATTGGCCTGCCTGACTAGTTGCCCTGTACACTCAATTTGGTGTATTACTTGATTCTTATTCCTCTATCACTATCCACTCTCCTTGCTTGCTATTCTGCTATTCTGAATTCTCATTTTTAGCGGCTGAAAACCAAAGCTATTTAGGTTCTATTGGTCCAATTGAGGCCCTTGTGAACTCTAACACACTAGGGCTTGGTCCTAATCACTCCCTCAACCTCCAAAACTGTTCCAACTATCCTACTTCTCTGTCATGTACTGTGTACCTGTATTGGTTGTTCCAAATGGTGCAACACTTGATGTTGTGGTTAAGAAAATTGGTTTGGGCTCTTGTATGAACCTTTGGGCCGTGCATAGAACGTGGCTTTTGTTGAAGGCCTGTGTATGCTATGTAAGAAATATTGAAGGCCAACATTGTTATTTTATTTGGGCCTACTATAGGCCTGTTCACTGTTATGTAATATGGCTACTTTACTCATTATTGGGCATGTAATAAACTTTGTACGAACAATTGGGGTATTAGTAAAAGGGAATGGGTAGAATTTAATACTACATGCAATGGGTAGATAATATGCCTATAGGACATTGTAATATATTTACTATACATGTCATTCACTCTCTATGTACACTGTAGAAATCATGCCATTAGGAAAACCACACATCCACACTACTTGTCTACTAGCAAAGCATGAGCTCAAATGCTTCAATTATTCTTGCTGCTACGTGTTATTAGAAAACCTGCCCATAGGAACAAATGTCACTGAACTTTCCTTTAATTAGCTTCAGCATGTTCGTTAGATATTATGCCTATCCTCATTTGCTATTATCTCATACTGTCCATAAGAAACCAATAGGATTTCAACCATCTCATTTATTACTGCATCACACTGTTCACCTAGAAAGCGTGTCTATAGGGTTAAGTATAATAATAAAATTCGCTCTAAGGGCTAATCATTAGAGATCCTGGCTACAGGATACCACTGTTCGTCTTAATAAGGGTCAATGCTGCATCTCTCAATATGATTTATTGTGCACTTAGGCCATTGTCAATGCGTAAATAATTCTGGGCTCCTCCCAATAGTTTTTCATTACCCCTTACTGCACGAGTTACCTAGACATAACAGGTTTAATAACTGGAAACCTATAATCTCAATAATCAGCGTATATAACCTGTCTGTGAGCAGCACTCAGCCTCTGAAACTGCTCGTATGTCTTGAAATTTTATCACATAGAAATCATGTCTATAGGATTTGAGTTTATCAATTCTGAACTGCTTAATACAAAATTTGTCTTGCTAACTGCCTATATATGAAGTCCAATGTGTTTTTGTATGTCACCTAGTTTTGACATTTTTGAGCAGCCTAAGTAAGGTATAGAACCATCCAAATAAAGGTCCAATACCTCCTAGACCATAGGTATGGGATGGGTAGTGCACGCATAGGGTACGACCTATAATTGAATTAGAACGCTTTTAGGTAACAACTTTAACATAGTAATCGGATAGCAGGAGATGATAGTTAACACCCCATCTTGAGGGTCTTGAGGGAGTTGCGAAGTATTATTTATGTTACAGGAGGTGATCCTTTAGGCTAAAAAACATAGGACCCCCAATCTTATTTCTCCTCTGTTTGAATCAACTCGATGTACTCGTCTATTCAAAAATTTTCATAAGAAAATTCCCAAACTTTGTGCTCCCTCTCTTCGTTTATCTAACTAATTCATATAATTCAATTTCGGCTGGGATCCTCAGTTGTGGACCTTGAAGAGTGCCTAACACCTTCTCCTCGAGATAATTTCGAGCCGTTACCCGATCTTTGGTGGCGTTGACTAGTTAAAACATAGTCATTTGCAAATAGGTGCCCTGACGCACCTTAAAAATCGTTAGGTGGAGGCTCTTCTCTTTTAACCCTTCCTTTAAAAGAGTTGTCAATGTCGAACCCGCTTTTGCGAGAAAAACGGGGCACAACAGATATAAAAATCAATCTTGTCAAGACAAAAAAAACACACAGAATAATTAATTCTTATTTTAACTTCACCTTTTCACAAGAGTAAGATAATCGTTCCTCCGCTTCTAGCTCAGTTAATGATCTCGTACCCCACATTTTTACAGCAAATTCAACAGCTTCCTCAGCCAGCTTGGTCTTTTCTTTGGACAGCGCACATGGAAATAGACTTTCAGTAACCTGAAGGATTATGCGGACATCAATCTCATAGTAATCAAAATAAAAGCATACTTTTGAAGTTGCTTTACAAAATCAGACTCAAGACTAACCTTCCATGTCCGCTTTGGAGGAGGTTTCTTTGCAGAGACAAAAACTCCTTCAGCTGGTCTGACAACTCTGTGGCATTCATATTATTCACAAACGTTGTAATACTTTGAAGCAATGGCTTATTATAAGAAGACAGCAGTTCACATTAACCAGTGATTTCTCCGTCTAGTTATAATTTTTTATCATCAGCATACACTAGTTCTTTTCCTAAATGACAAATTAATTAGGAGACAAATCAATTCCATATGCCGCCAACTGCTAAAAGGAATACCAACTTGTTCTTCTTAGGAGAAAAAGTCTAATTCTTTTTGCAATAGCAGTCAACTGTGCATCTATTCACAGTTCATGAGAACATAAGATTATCTATTGAGCAACAACCTTGGCATTAATATTTCTCGCAACTTCAATCTAGCCATGAATTCTGCATTACCGCCAAGAATTATATCTGTCCCACGACCTGCCATGTTAGTTGCAATTGTAACTGCACCAAGACGCCCGCTCTGTGCCACAATTTCAGCTTCTCTTTCCACATTTTCTGGTTTAGCATTCAGAACCTTGCATAAACAATGCACATTCAAAAACCTTCAGAGGATAACTAACTTGGGGCATTTGACTGCCCAATAGAAGTCTAAAATAATATAAGAAAAATCAGCATGAAAAAGAGACTGCAATTATCGACAACCTTGCTTTCAAGTGCATATTCAAACTTTAGAGCTCACCTCATGACGGATTCCAGCTTCACGCAACTGCTCTGAAAGTGCATCACTCTGCTCAACGCTGGTGGTACCAACCAGTACAGGTCGCCCTATTTTATGCATTCTAGAAATCTCTACAACAACTGCTCTCCATTTGCCAGAAGTTGCACGAAACACTACATCAGATTCATCCTGGAAAAGAGGGAATAAGAAAAATGTTCGCGTTCGGAAAAAATGTGGAGATAAGAGAGCACATACATTCTTATGTTAAAGGCTCAAATCTGTTCTTCCTATCATTAAATGATTTTTTCCACCAAAATTGAGAAGAAGCCATATTTTAAAATCAGACAGAAATCCCAATTTTTGTTTAAGTAAATGGCATTCAGTGGTGGATGGTACTGTTACATTAGAGTTAACTAGTGGTGTACAAAGAGCTGAGAGGAAGGTAAAATAATATCACTGTGCTTATGATATATTGATGTTAAACATGATACAATGAGCCCTATATATACACATAACCTATCCTAATCCTAATACATATTAGATTAGGGTTATTTTACTACTATTTACATATTCTAACACTCCCCCTCAAGCTGGTGCATATAAATCATATGTACCGAGCTTGTTACATATGTAGTTAATACGAGGACCAGTGAGGGACTTGGTGAAAATGTCTGCAAGCTGATCATTTGACTTTACAAACTTTGTAGCAATATCTCCCGATAGAATCTTTTCTCTGACAAAGTGACAGTCAATTTCAATGTGCTTAGTTCTCTCATGGAACACTGGATTTGACGCAATATGAAGAGCAGCTTGATTATCACACACAAGTCCCATCTGACTAACATCACCAAATTTCAGCTCTTCGAGCAACTGTTTGATCCAAGCTAGCTCACATGTCGCCATAGCCATTGCTCGATATTCTGCTTCTGCACTAGACCGAGCAATCACATTCTGTTTCTTGCTTTTCCAAGATACCAAATTTCCTCCTACTAAGACACAATATCCAGAAGTAGAACGTCTATCAGAAGGCGATCTTGCCCAATCAGCATCGGAGTATCCAACAATCTGCTCATGGTCTCGATCCTCAAACAATAAACCTTTACCTGGAGTTGATTTTATATACCGAAGAATGCGAACAACTGCATCCCAATGACTATCACACGGAGAACCCATAACTGGCTCACAAAACTCACAGGAAAGGAAATGTCAGGTCTTGTCACCGTAAGATAATTTAATTTACCAACTAACCGCCTATATCTTGCAGGGTCGTTAAGAGGCTCCCCCTGTCCTGCAAGAAGTTTAGAATTCAGATCCATCGGAGTGTCAACAGGTCTACAACTTGTCATTCCTGTCTCCTCAAGAATATCTAAGGCATACTTCCGTTGTGAGATCACAATACCTGAGCTAGACTGAGCGACCTCAATACCCAGAAAATACCTTAGTGTGCCCAGATCCTTAGTCTGAAAGTGTTGAAAGAGATGTTGCTTCAATTAAGTAATACCATCCTGGTCATTGTCGGTAATAACAATGTCGTCAACATAGACCACCAGATAAATACAGAGACTCGAATCAGAATGCCGATAGAATACAGAGTGATCAGCTTCACTCTGAGTCATGCCAAAGTCCTGGATAACAGTGCTAAACTTACCAAACCAGGCTTGAGGAGACTGCTTTAGACCATAAAGTGACCGATGCAAGCGACATACAAGGCCACGAGACTCCCCCTGAGCAACAAACTCAGGAGGTTGCTCCATATAAACTTCATCCTCAAGGTCACTGTGTAAAACGCATTTTTAATGTCCAGCTAATACAGGGGCCAATGGCGAACAACCATGGATAGAAAAAGGCGGACTGATGCTATCTTAGCCACGGGAGAGAAGGTATCATTGTAATCAAGCCCAAATATCTGAGTATATCCCTTGGCAACAAGACGAGCCTTAAGACGATCAACTTTACCATCTTGACCAACCTCGACTGCATACACCCAACGACAATCAACAGTAGATTTACCTGAAGGAAGAGGGACGAGCTCCCAAGTACCACTCGTATGTAAAGCAGACATCTCGTCAGTCATACCTTGTCGCCACCCTGGATGAGACAATGCTTCACCTGTAGACTTAGGGATGGAAACAGAGGACAAAGAAGATAGAAAAGCATAATAGGGTGATGACAAACGATGATAACTTAAACCGATATAATGTGGATTCGCTTGTCCAACTCCTTTTGCTTTAGTTTGAGACCCATTGGCTAAAGTAACTTTGGGAAGAAACTGTGAATACGCAATATTTGACAAAAGGGATTATTACCAGAGATATGATCAGAAGCAGCTGAGTCCACAACCCATTGTTCAAGAGGACTAGACTGGGAAACACAAGCAAAAGAATTACCAGCAACAGAAGTATCAGTCTGAGCAACAGAGGCTACTTGTGGAGATGTCTGCTTACTTACTCGATATTTAAGGAACTCATTATACTCCCTTTCAGATACAGAAAATCCCTGGTTACCTGTAGTCGGTCTGAGCAACATAAGCATTTTTGGGTAGTCGACCATGTAAAGAATAGCACACGTCACGAGTGTGACCAAGTTTATGACAATAAAAACACTTGGGTCTAGATTTTCCAAAACGACCTCCTCCTCGTCTATTCTCCAATAGTATGAGATGCCCGATTGTCCACTGATTGGGATACGAGTATAGATGAATCAAGTGTCTGTGATGAGCTCACTGGGTGACTTGGTGCTGCAGCAAGGCAAAGTAATCGAGAGAATAATTCATAACTGTGGGGACAGTCGGACTAGCCAAAATCTGATCGCGTACTGAGTCGAGATCATTAGGAAGCCCAGCAAGAGTAAGAACTAGAAACAACTTTTGTCGTTGCTCTTGCTGCTTTGCAACACTAGCAGAAACTGGCATCAACGTCTCAAATTCCTCCATAACTGCCTGTACTTGTCCCAAGTAAGTAGACATATCTAATTTCTGTTTCTTTAAATTTGTCATCCGCGATATCACATCATAGAAACGAGATATGTCATTAGTGTATAAAGTACGAGCCTTTTCCCAAACCAAATAACATGTCTGGAATGGACGAAACAAGGGCATCAACTTGGAATCAATAGATCGCCACAAAATAATGCATAATTGAGCATCGATCTTCTCCCAATGTGCTTTGGCTTTTTCATCTCCTTCACTAGACTCCTTGATTAGATGATCTTGAACACCTTGACCTTTATACCACAACTCGACAGACGAAGCCCAAGCTAAGTAGTTGGAACCTCCCATTAAAGGTTCTAAGGTAATCATAACATCGGAATTGCCAGAAGCCCAGTTTTTAGGCCCGAAAGCATCGACTCCCAAAGACATCGTGAAAACTTGCTGAAACAGATGAAAGAAATACTGTTTTTGCCGGAAAATTACTATAGTTGCCAGAAAAAATCACTGTAGATGCCGGAATTCTCAGGCGAACAGGCTGTCTCAAGAAAATTTTTTCAAAAAACTGCCGGAAAGTGGTTCACGCGCCGGCGCGTGGGCCTGACGCGCCGCCGGCGTCAGAGGATATGGAGGCGCGTGAGGATGTGTCTGCCGGAGCTGTTCAGTGGGGTTTGATCACCGGACTATGACGGATCTTTTGGTAGTGCTGGATTTTGCACAACACTGACGGGGAGAGATATAACGTAAAAAAGCTTTGAAAAAGTCGCCGGAAAAATAAGGCACGGCTGACTTCTGCTTTGTATTTTGGTTCTCGGATGTATCTCACTGCTAAGGCTCTGATACCATGTGAAAAAGCACGGGAAAAATATGATATATTGATGTTAAACATGATACAATGAGCCCAATATATACACATAACCTATCATACTCCTAATACGTATTGGATTAGGGTTATTTTACTACTATTACATATTCTAACAATCACTACTACATTAGCATTGAATGCTTTGTGTCAGCCTTTGAGTGCAAACAGATTGACCACTTTTCAATGCTCAGCCTATTATTCACAAGCCCAATTGAACTGCTTCGAGGCACAGCCCATCAGCTAAATCTGCTTTAGCAACTACATTTCACGCAACAGCATGTATATACTGGGGACACTAATTCTAATGTGCCAATTATGTTATTACTGACACGTTGTTACTTAGGATACATAGAAAGTTGATGCATGTTGCAGCTAACCTCTGAGTTTCATGTTTTCATAATAAGAAAGAAAGCATCGACTGAAGAAAAACCATAAAAGTGGAAGCCAAAATAAGACCAACCTTTCTTATCATTGGCTTGTTTGTAGGCACCATTGTTACTTTGAGTTTGTAAATGCTCTCAAATTCTGCACTTTCTGTTGCAGCAGTGCCAGTCATGCCACAAAGCTTTGGGAACTATAGCTCATTCAACCAAATATCAAAAATTTTAGCTCCAGAAAATGACAGATACCACTAAAACTCTGGATAAACTTAACAGAATATGAATGTAGTATATCTGCTGAAGAAGGGAACCCAACCTGGAGAAAGAAGTTTTGGTAGCTAATTGATGCTAAGGTTACTGTTTCATTTTGAATGGGTACGCCTTCCTTCGCTTCCACTGCTTGGTGAAGTCCATCACTCCAGCGTCTCCCCTAAAAACAAATAATTGGCTGTAAATACATACGTCTTTAAGAGGGTAACCACCAGCTTTCAGTCAGTCAAATGCTAGATGACCACGTAGGCGCAGTATGGACGTTTACTTGTGCTAAGATGGGCATAATCATATGACTTCAATACATGCAAATTTTTACCGTTTATCATAGTGGTGTGTCTTACATTCACAACTTCAAAGAATAATAATAACAATAACCTAATAAATAGCGCACTGCAAAAACTTCAGTGTAAGGCAAAGAATCTCACGACATTCTTTTTTGAGAAGACATGAAACAACCAAGGTCTAAAACATGCAGTATGAGCAATTGATTAGTACAGCTCAAGTGAAAACAAATGGTAGGAACTTCTGAGCATGTGTACCCGACAAGCCCCTATCCATCTTCTATTTTGCATTAGCACATTCCCGCCCACCACACATTCCACGAAAAAAAGAGGGGTACACTGCCGCTCACCCTAACACGTACTATGGCCTGCTCATGTAGCAGAACAATGGGAGACGATAAAACTTGCATCTAACAGCTCAATCAATGCTTTCCGAAATAGGAATGAAACAATTGCACTGAAACATTATGCTATAAAGACTTCTTTTAATTTCTTTAATTACTAATCCCAGTCAGACTAAAACACTTGAAGCAAACAATGTCACCTGCATGACTCGCCCGGTGAATTCATCTACTATCAGAACCTCCTTTCCACGGATGATATAGTTCACATCTTTAAGAAAAAGTTCTTTGGCTTTTATTGCATTCAAAATATATGATGCCCACTGTTCTCGGGGATCATACAAGTCTTTCACATCCAGAATTTCCTCAGCATCTGCATAACCCTGCTCTGTCAGTAATACATTTTTTTGTTTCTCGTCAACCTGCATTTGCAGCGGGAGTATGTAATTAAACTGATTTGCAGAAAGAAAACAACAACAATGTTATGATCTTGTACTAAACCGTTGTTTCTACAGAGACAACCAAGAATATAAAGCCATAGCAAATGATCCCTTGTCAGATTCCTAGCTAAAGAGAAAATCCAGAAATAGCTGAAATCCTGTTGGTTAATGGATCGATCATCTGGTAAAGTTCAATCCCTACCGTATAATGAATATCCCGCTCAAAGGCAGCTGCTACTTTAGCAGCTTTATAATACTGATCACTAGGTTTTTCAGCAGGTCCAGATATGATTAGAGGAGTCCTGGCTTCATCAATCAGAATAGAGTCAACCTCGTCAATCACACAATAATTGAAATTTCTCATGACAAGCTCATCCACGCTCTGCAGAGTGAAAGACATGATCACTTGGCCAGTAGTAGGTGGAGAATCCTAGTAACTTCAGAGCATATAGAATGTATAAGCAAAACATATCAAACTATAACAAAGTAAAAGATTTACTTCCCGTGGCAAGATTATCTCTCAGGTAATCAAAACCCAGCTCGCTATTAGTCACATAAGTGATATCACACAAGTAATTTTCCCTCCTTTGCTCACTTGTCATGTTCTCTGTTCCAATTAAAATCAATGTTAGATTACTGATAAACCTCCTCAGGAAAACAGAACATAGAACTTCACAGATACTTCAAATTAGTATTCAAAGCTTCCCATAAAAAAATTAATATTCAAAGCTAACAAGAAATATCTAGAAACTACAGTGGACAAAGATGACCCTTGACCCCTCTCAAGGGAAAAACTTTGCTATAACACTTGATGATCTTAAAAACATGAAGGAAAATTAAACCACATGGACTATCGGCAAATATAATGACAATAATAATGATAAGTAACAATAATGATACTCGCTTTGTTTTAATTTATGTGAATCTATTACTATTTGGGGAGCCAAACAAGGGTTTCTTTGACCATGGTTCTTGCAAATACTTTTAAAATATTTTGGATCTTAACTATTGCGACTTATAATTACTTTTTATGTAGTTTCCAAATATATAAATTTTTATATAAAAAATTTTGAAAATTCTATTTCCGAGTTCACACCGAAAACTAGTCAGTTTGATCCTCGTATTCCAAAAGTTTCACATAAATTGAAATGGGGGAGTATATGTTTTTTAAAATAAAAATAGTGATCAATGAGTCAAAGGGAAATATATTGAACCTTTTACGGAAATGACATGTTGGAGGGGGCAAAGAAGAAAAGAAGAACAAGAAAAGCTAAATGAATTATTTTTACGACGGTGGTGTTCGAACTAACTTACAAGAAAAGCTAAATGAATTGTTTTTATGATGGTGGTGTTGGAACTAGCTGCACGCACCTCAACTTCCATCTGGTACCTGCTACCAACTACCAACACAAGTACCAAATAACTCTGTCCACTAAGGCTTAAGGCTTAAGCAGGGAAGATATCACCTAACGTTCTTTTGCCTCTGTTTGAATTTAAACCTGAAACTCCATGATTCTCCTCCCACTTTATTGACCACTAGCTCACATCCTTGGGTGCGCAAAGGCTAAAAAAATCAAATAATTACCATCGCAAAAATTGAATCATGTGATATTTTGATTTTTTTTTAAAAAATTAAGAAGTTAACTTATTCTTTTGACTAAATAAAAACATATGCTCGTCCCCTTCCCCCTCCTCGAACTTGCAAGTGCAGCCCTCCACACCCTTCAATCTGGCCTCGACCTGCTCAATACCTAGCAATATGGTATTTTGCACCTCCTCCACCATTGATCTCCTTAAACCCAACCCCCAACACATTTATCAATCTCCCTCCACACTACCATCTCAAGGAAAAAATTACTAAGTTAGTAATTTGCTAATGTTATGGAAAAACTTTGGTATACAAGATGTATACAAAAGGTAGAGAATTTTGCCGAATTTGTCAATATCAGCTGGATTACTCTATATGCTCCAAAATGCAAAAAAACAACAACTTCCTGATAATCTTCAAAAGGGTACTTTTGAATCAATTCTACGACCATTTCTCTCTTCACAACAAGATAAACCCCACTCCTATACCCTAACTCAGAAGATTCTCCTTTGTTGATTCAAAATCCAAACCTTCTGGTAGGAAGAGAAGTGCTCTTGTTACTGGAAAACCTCTCTTATCCTCCTAAGGACAATCTTCTCTTCCTCCCTTTTTGTATTATCTATATGAGCGTCAAAGGAACCACTCAATGGTACCTTTCTATGTTTTTTCTTCTAAATTTCCACCAGAGCATTTCTCATATTGTTTTTGACATCGGTCATTTAACTCTGAACATAATTCATGATATGCACCATAACTTGCATGTAATCAGGATTAAAGCCAAATGGTTTACGTCTTACCCGGCTTTCTTGCACTCAACTAATGTAGATTCTTCTTCTTATCAAATTTTCTACTATTAGGATGCCTCCCTATGCTTTTTACATGCAAAAACACACTTTTCTCGTGCTTTGGGGACCTAGCCCGATCCTGCTAGAGATTATTATGTACTCATCAACAGACAAATTTGATTTTGACACACAATTGAATGAAAACTTTAAAGCTTGGCTGTAGCTAATAGAAGTGATGGAAAGAACTGTAAGCTAAAAATTAAGAATGCTAAGGTAGAATAAAAAAATGAGACATACGTTGGATGAGGCCAACTTTTAATCCAAGAAAACGGGGAACTTGACCAACCCATTCACAATCTCGACGTGCCAAGTAGTCATTGACTGTTACCGCATGAACTCCTTTCCCAGTCAACGCATTCAAATAAGCAGGTAATATGGCGACAAGAGTCTTTCCTTCACCAGTCCTCATTTCAGCTATTTCTCCCTTATGGAGAACCATACCACCTATACGGGAAAAAAATGCAAAAAGGTGATATCACTTGCATGATTATGAAATAATTGCTTCATTCTATATAAGTGGGTTTCTTATATAACTTATGATGAACTAAACAAACCAACAACAACAACAACCCAGTATAATTCCACTTAGTGGGGTCTGGGGAGGGTAGTGTGTACACAGACCTTACCCTTATCCTTGGGTAGAGAGGTTGTTTCCAAATAGACCCCCGGCATGCTTCCCTCCAAGATCTTCCCACCTTACTCTTGGGGAGACTCGAACTCACAACCTCTCCGTTGGAAGTGGGGGTTGCTTACCATCAGAGCAACCCCTCTGATGAACAAGAGAATACCAATTATACCACTAAATAAAGGAGAGTAAGCTAGTTGAGATCTTGAAGAAACCTTGTCAGATTTTTCTTTCCATAAACATCCAACTGACCCAAATAGCAAAGAGAAGTTTAATAGGTCACTTCATGAAATACGTTTATGTGCTTAATCACACTCTGTTACTCTTATTTTCCACCATACCATATTCTTATTTTTTTTCACAGATATCCATCATGTGCAACAAAAGTCTGTCACCTTCAAATAGTGCAACACTTAGCAAAATTTGTTTAATGGTATGGTGAACATGTTCGCATTTAGTTATATGGTAGGATAAGATTCTATTATCCAAATTAATATGGTTATATATCATTAAAGTCAAGTCATTTCCACCTATAAGTTGCACGTCAAAAGGACGAAGGCCCAGAACCCTTTTTGAAGCCTCCCTGACAACAGCAAATGCTTCCTGCAAACAAATTGTACTTCAGTCACTGAACAAAAGCTCACTCCAATTTTAAGTAAAGAAAATTCAGAAAAAAAAAACTCCCTCCATCCGAATTTGTGTTTGACTAGGCATTGTTTCAGAAAAGAAAGATACATTTCCGAAACTTGGGATCTAAACAAGTCATAGACATTTTTGTGGCAACAAATCATCTCAATAAGATTAAAATGGTAAGTTCTAAGTTAAATTATTTCTAAAATATAAAAACGTGTCATTCTTTTTCGGATGGACTGAAAAAGGAAAGTGTCACATAAATTGGGACAAAGGTAGATCAAAGATAACATTTTTACGAAGCATGGTGTTCATACTTCTAAAAGATGAACGCTAGACATAGCACCAGCTTTAGATAAGATAAGAAGTACAAAAAATAACTGGAGTTTTGGTTCAATTAGCTCACAGGTAAAAGAGAGTCCAAAGAATCTCCGCGGCGAGCCCGTTCCTGCAGAGTAGCTGTTTTCTCCCTCAATTGAGAGTCGGATAAAGAAGACAATTGTGATTCCATCCCATTAATAAGAGCGACTGTGGGAGCATACATCTGCCTAGTTGACTCGCCTGAATCAGAAGACTTAAAAATGCCTCCCAATAAGCCTCCCAAAGATGCCATAGGACTTATTAGTCTCCTCCTACTCCTATTCCTCCGACTTTGTTTCTGCCCCAAATTAAACAAGCACGAGGATTGCTCTCCTCCACGAAGCCAACTGTGTGCGCCAACTAGTTGAGTGGCAATTCCACGGCGGTTGGCTAAGTAGGGGGACCGGCGGTTAATGGCAGTGGCCGGCCACTCAATGGACGGCGGTGAAACCACCAGCTCCATTAGTCCGGTGGGAAATTTAACGTACAGATGCAGCAAAGCTTCTTTCTCGGTAGTGCGTGTGTGCGAGAGAGAGAGAGAGAAAGTATAGCTCCTCTTGGAATTTCAGCAGGGGTTTAGGATCAATGAGAAGATAACCGATAAGGCACCAATAGTTTGCTAACTGCTAAAAAAGGAACCCAAAGGCTTTATTTAAGAATAGATAAATAAGATTAAATATTTCCAAAAAACAATCCAAGGTACTAGATTTTATAAGAAATATATTGTCCACGTTTATTTATTATTTTCCATTTTCTGCAAAAGCAAAACCAAACACAAATCCCCCCACCCCCACCCCAAAAAAAAATTCTCCAATATCTTATACAATGAGTAAAACAAAACGAAATCACTCACCTTGGTGTATTTTTTTGTCCCAAAATTATGTGAGCTTTTAACTACTCAAACAAAAAAGGTAAACCTATAAGTCAAACACTTCCACTCCATATTGACCTAGTGTTTCTAAAAATAAATAATAATGTAAAAGAATCGATTTGTTATAAATAGAACTCTAATTAGGGTGAATGTCTATCTTATAGAAGAGTTTTACTTTGAGGCTAAGTCATTTATCTTCATATAAATAGAGGGGTCTTACCCCATTGTATATCACCCCAAAGTATCAATAAGAATACTCCTCTCTCTACTTTTCTCTCTATTGTTCTTGTTCTTGTATTATTGTTCTTGTTCTTATATTATTTCATAATACATTATCAGCACGAGTCCCTAACCAACTGAGATAAGCAAACATATAATCAATTACGTTGATGGTGGAAGCTCGAGTATTTCATATGTGAATCAATTTGCTTCAATTGTCCAGGGAGTGTCTTTTTCATTTTTCCTATAAATTCTCCCTTTAATAGTTGAGATTTAATATTTGATATTATTCATATTACACAAACATACAATATCAATTGTCCAGAAATTTGTCGCTGGAAACATTGAGTTCGTTGAAGTCTTCTCGCTCTCCGTCTCCGTCCAAGTAGTAAGACATGATACATTTTTGGCAAGGTTTACTCCGTGTGCATTGATGATTCTCAATGTATATATTCAACCATAAATTGTGACAGCAATTGCTACACAGCTAAATGAGGTATTTTTTTTATTACTGTTATGCATGAAAGTAAACGTAATGTTTAAAAGAATATATTCCTGTATTTTATAATCTTTGTTTTTATTGCCATGTTGTACACAGTTTTCGTGTTATACTGATATGTACCTTAAGACTTTAATTTATGTTCGATTTTCTGAAGGAAAAGAACTTTTGATAATATTAATCCATTCCCTGAAGTGAATGTGATAATTGTAATAAAGCCCGTAAGTATGAACACGCTTTTGATGTAAGTTTGTTTTATGCCTGACATTATGAAAAGAAAGTTCGTTGCCCTTGAAATTTCGAGCAAGAACTATATGACATGGGTGTTGGATGCTGAAATCCATTTAGATGCAATGGGTCCTGGAGACGCCATTAAAGACAGAAATAATGCATCCACCCAAGACTATGCTAAGACCTTGATTTTCTTGCGCCATCACCTTGATGAAGGTTTGAAAATTGAATATATCACAGTCAAAGATCCACCTATCTTGTGGAATGGCTTAAAGGAGAGATATGACAACCTGAAGTTGGTCACTCTGCCACAAGCACGATATGATTGGGCTCATCTGAGGCTCCAAGACTTTAAGTCTGTTTCTGAATATAATTCTGCAATGTTCAGAATTACTTCTAAATTGAAACCCTGTGAAGAAAATATCACTATAATATCACTAGAAAAACATCATGTATATATGTTTGTACGTGTGTGAAGTTATCTAACTTTTGTTGTTGCTTGTTTCAACATTCAACTATTAATTGTCTTCTGCTGTTGTGCAATGTGTCAAACAGTTATATTTTACGTAATATACACCATTACACTAGTGTTATGTGTGTACACATATATAACTTCCAATTTTACAATGTAGAATTGAGTGCATTCTATATCATCAGAATGTTGTACGTGAGTTTGCATAATGTGTATGTTGTAAAATTGTTTTAAAACATAATGGTACTCTCAGTGATAATACATTGTTTGCACACATAAGAATGTTTTAAGTAGTGTTGACAAACAGTATGTTTTATAGAAGTTGCATCAATTTGTTAATTAATAGTATATTTATTTACACTACTTTGTCTATATATCTGCATACGTAAGCAAGGTAATTCTAGCACATCTGTTTTTAGCATAATGTGGTAGTGGGTAATTTAATTGTAATCACATAATACACAGACAATATAACGTTGTTTACAATTATTTGTGAAAGTAATAGTTTTAACTGCAGTGTATTTGTGTTTATATGTTTATATTATTGGTTTATAGTCCGAAAGTTAATGTGTTGAAAATATGATTTATTGAAAATGTTTATTACAATGTAGAAAAATATGCACAAAATAACATGAAAAGATTAATGTGTATTTGAATTATACAGATTAGTCAACACAAATAAATTATTGACAAAAGATTTTAATTAGCATGTTAATTGAGAAATATGTAACGAAAAAAAAAGCAGAAAAACGTTGGTTATGATATATTACACAAGGTAAGTTAGTCGACTAACCTGATGACTGCTTACTAAGTTAGTCGAATAACTAATTAGTTATTCGACTAACCAATATTTCGCATTAAAACTGGATTTTTCCGCAAGGCTAGTTAGTCGAATATCAGGTTTAGTTATTCGAATAACCTAATGACTGTTTCCCAAGATAGTCGAATATCAACTCAGTTATTCGAATAACCTCAGCAGATTTTGAAAATATTATTTAATTATGAAGCAACGGATTAAATTTGTTTATTCTCATGTTCGTATATCTCTTTTGATTAATTGATTCATGTACCACACATACGATATTCAAAGAGAAGAAATATTACTCTCATTTAAGTATGTGTAAGGCAGATGTTACTACAATTTCTGGTAGTAGTAAATTGATTAAAGGCTTCGGAAGAGCAACTATAACTCTGCCTAAAGGAACAACATTTTAGAGAATGCAATGTTCTCCTCCAAGTCTAAAAGGAACTTGTTGAGTTTTAAAGATATCATTCAAAATGGATATCAGATTGAGACAATACATGAGTATAATCTTGAATACCTCATTTACTCATGAAAACGAGGCTGTCCACTTCGGTTTGGGGTCACGCCATTTTGCATGCAGCAATGCTAGTTCGTCTCTGACTGACGAATTATCACAAATATTCCCCGTTGCAATTAGTTTTGGGTCATGAACCTAATATATCCCATTTAAGAATTTTTGGATGTGCAGTAGATGTGCCTGTAGCACCGCCATATTGCACCAAAATGGGTCTGCAAAGAAGGTTAGGAATATATGTTGGGTTTTGAATCGCCCTCCATTATTCGCTACCTCGAAACATTAACAGGGGATTTGTACACTGCACGATTTGCAGACTGTCAATTCGATGAGACACTTTTCCCAGGGGGAGAAGTTGGTGAAACCAAACGGGAAATTTTGTGGAAAAATGCATCATTATCTCATCTTGATCCACATACCTCTATTTGTGAAAAAGAGGTGCAAAATATTATCCATTTGCAAAGAATAGCAAATCAAATGCCAGACACATTTACAGATTTGAAAAGGATAACAAAATCACATATCCCCGCAGTGAATGTGACAACATCTGATTCACGAATACATATTCATTATTGGAAGAATATGAACATGAAATTGGTATTGAATATGCCACACTCACCCCTAGAAGGAGGTTTGAGATGATATATGAAAATAATGTCATTGTTATGGCATGAATAGTCATTGGTCACGTACCTATTGTACGCCAAAATAATTTGTCAATGTGATTATCAAAGGACAATAATAATGCAAGAAATATATCTTGCATATAATTTTGACATGACCATAATGGTATAACTTTCTCTTTAAAAGAGATATTCACCACATGGATGTTGATGAATTTGTGGTAGTATAAAATTAATTGAGAGCTCTAGAAGAGCCAATTATTACTATGTTGGAGAAACACAATTGATTACCAATAAGGTATTGTGTTGTAGTAAGTCTCAAAGAAACTTATTCAGTTTCCAAAGTATATGCGAAAGCGATTGATTATATTGAGACTATAAATAAAGGAAAGATTTGATATCTTCTATTACTACAACTTGTAGCGGGATAATTTGTATATGAGAAGCTACCCGCTTTATTCTCCAGTTTGTACTACACAAACAAAAGAATGCCACAATAAAGTGGATATTTATTGGTATAAAAACACATACCATAATAAATTTGAAGTTTATTGATAATTGCACATGTCATGGTGTAAATTTGAAGTTTATCAATATTGATAATTTATTCAGTTGGCATTCGGGTTAGCCATCTCATTTTAAGTATGATGTGCAGTAATAGAGAATTCACATGGGTAAATATTAAAGAACTAGAAAGTTCTTTACGAATTCTCTTATATTACTTGTTCTCATTAATTGATTGACCAACTAAAGAGTTCGGGTTGAATTCCATAAATTCTGGAAATATCAAAGGTGAATATGGGCCCATTCACCTGCCATGTATACCACATATGATGCATCTATGATATGGTTACATGCGCGATTGTTATTAACCTGCAGCCTGGCCGGTGCTTGCGAGGTAAATTGCTCAGTAATCTAACTTCGAGCATAATTTCCAGATTTTATATTCAAGATAGTTCATCTTGATAAGTTGGTTTATATCATAGTTGGTTTAGCAAGATAATTATTGAGTGCCTCCACTTAATAGCTAAACTGTTTCTTATGAGAACAAAGTTATATATATCAGTTTGATATACGTTGTATACGAGAGTATATTATATTCTCCCCTCACAAGTGGTTCAGGGTCAGGAACCAAATAATTTCATCTTATTATTATTAATGTGCTGTGTATATTAACATGATAATGCACAAAGATGATTTCCCAGAGTTGAGGAAACAAGTTAGCTTTCCTAACATGAGGGGGAGACATGATAAACACTTGAGAAAAGGTTACATGGGATGAATTATCATTTGTATATATAGATCCTCGAATATCATAATATGAACCTGAAGTTCATAAAAGGATAATTCAATTGCAACATATTGCAAAGCATGCTATACGCATTTGCTGACCCAATGAAAGTAACTATATTCTCACTGCAAATGCTCATATTAAGTCCCAGAAGGACAAAGTCTTTGATATGCTTAAAGCGTATACACAAATCGATTTCAGAAGGAACTTCTTAATAAATAAGATGAGCAAATGATCAAAGTGATCATAATAAGGAGGCAAGTGATCTAGAAGATCACATGACATAACACTTCATAAAATCTCATGAGAGATTCAGGTACCTGAATGTATGAATGAATAGATCTCCATGTTATATCTTTATGAAAATTTATTGGAACCGATATAAAATGTTCGTCGACGACATCTATGATAGCGCTAAATATCGATGAGGATCTTATGTTTGTCGAATACAAACAAAAATATTGGCCAAATAGAAGAGGTACAATTCAAGTAGAATTGATTCCATATGAAAGACATGTAGTTTTGGACATGTAGTTCAAATACTTGAAAGTATAAAGTCAATGGTATGTGCAATCATTTTTCGATATCTTATTTCTCTAACATGACATGAAAACTTGATATGCATCTCTCTCTATTATATGGTTTATATGATTTAACTTATATGTCAATCTATGAAGGATTTAAGTTTCTTGAAGCATATACAATTCTTGATCTTGAAGTACCACTTTCTTAGTGCAATTTGTGCACATATGTATCTTGCTATAACTTTAAGCAGATAATGTGATAGCGAGGATATCTCTATGGAGATATTGAAGAGCCATTCCACGATATTTGTGAAGATATTATATATCTATCACGAATGATAAATTCAAGGTGCGGAATATTCATTCAAGTCAATATGGCTGATTTATTTATCAAATCTCTACAAAAGATCGTTTTGAAGATGATGCACAAGATTGGAATGCAAATGCTCAAGGATGTGAATTGATGCTCTTTCCAGGGGGAGTTAATGCGCGTTGCACTCTTTTTCCCTTACAAGGTTTTGTCCCACTGGATTTTCCTTGCAAGGTTTTTAACGAGGCAACCGATAGACGCATATTCAAACATGTGTACTCTTTTTCCTTTTCTTTAATTTTTCCCCATTGGGTTTTGTTTTAGTTAAGGTTTTAACGAGGCACATTATTGAATAGACATTCAAGGGGCAGTTTTATAAATAGAACTCTAATTAGGGTGAATGTCTATCTTATAGAAGAGTTTTACTTTGAGGCTAAGTCATTTATCTTCCTATAAATAGAGGGGTCTTACCCCATTGTATATCACCCCAAAGTATCAATAAGAATACTCCTCTCTCTACTTTTCTCTCTATTGTTCTTGTTCTTATATTATTTCATAACACGATTGATTATTTTTCTACTTTGTTACCTAGAAAGTACTTCTGTATCTTCAATTCAAGTGGACTACGAATGTAAAAGCTAACTTATTTGGTTTTAAACTGTTTTATATTTTATTGGTTTAAATATTTTAAAAAATATTTTTCCAATGAGCACATTTACATGAGGAGAGAAAATGATCAAAATCGTCCCTAATGTATGAACGTTGGATCCATTTGGTCTCTGATATATAACACATAATGGAAAAAGTCCTTAATGTATATTAAAAGCTAATTAGTTTGGTCTTTAGCCCCTATAAAGTGACGGCACTCTCTAAAAATCCATCAAAATGAAGGGAACGCACGTGAGAAACAAAAGTACAAACAAAAACCTCTGTCTTCTTCCATCATCCCCAAATCTGAACTCATCTCTTTTCTAACAAGCCATATAGATTTCAAAGGATCTATTTGTGTTTTGCTGCTTGTAAAGAGGCATTTAAGGTTGGATGTCGCAAAATAGTAGGTGTGGATGGGTGTTGGTTGAAGGGCCCAATGTACGGAAATCAATTATTAACAGCAATGGGTCTTGATGCTAACAACAACATATTTCCAATAGCATATTGTCACGACCAATTTGTCGTGACCGTGTAGATCAAAAGAAAGAGCGGGCCATCTGGAACTTCATCGTTGGGATACGGGAACGGCATTAGCGATAAGGCGTTGTTCTCCCTTAGATGCTTCGATTTGGCCGAGTCAGGCAGGCCGACCCGGTTAAGTTTGGGGTGCTTGTCGCTGGTCATGGACTTGACAATGAAGGAGACCGAAGTAGGCCAAAGGGATCAACTGTTCGGGGGCTAGTGCCGCTCCCCTAATGAGCCCACGGCAGGGCGAAACCGGTTGGCTTCCGCGTGTGGTAAGGCTTGTCTCGAGGTAGTGGGCGGCCTCGGGACGCCGCACGAGGGCTGTGTGCTGCGCTGGACTCTAAGCCCGTGACAAGTGGTATCAGAGCGGGACGTACTTGCTGCTGTTGCGCGTTATGGTGGGGTCCTCGGGGGAGGACTGTGCGGGTGCGTTGCCTAGGGGGGCTCGCGCCGACGACTGCCCCATCCTGCAATGGTCTGCAGGGGCAAGACCGGGATGGCCACCAGCAAGGCCGGTTGCACGAGGTGAGGTGCGACTGAGCAAAGTGACGCGGCGTGCTTTAGCAGTATTGTACGGGATCCTTGGGCAGAGTCCTTCTCCCCAATAGCACGAGGACGTGCTGGGTTTTGGGTGGGGGAGAATGTCACGACCCGTTTGTCGTGACCGTGTAGATCAAAAGAAAGAGCGGGCCATCTGGAACTTCGTCGTTGGGATACGGGAACGGCATTAGCGATAAGGCGTTGTTCTCTCTTAGATGCTTCGATCTTGCCGAGTCAGGCAGGCCGACCCGGTTAAGTTTTGGGTGCTTGTCGCTGGTCATGGACTTGACAATGAAGGAGACCGAAGTAGGCCAAGGGATCAACTGGTCGGGGGCTAGTGCCGCTCCCCTGATGAGCCCATGGCAGGGCGAAACCGGTTGGCTTCCGCGTGTGGTAAGGCTTGTCTCGAGGTAGTAAGGCTTGTACTTTTCTTTTCATGTATTTCGAAAAAATGTCTCCTAATATATAAAGGAGACATTCACCTTGTAATAGGGCAGATTGTTCATTCTGAATATACCAACTCTATACGTTTTCTCTCCACTTGAGCAAACATCTTTATATCTATTTATCTCCCTCTGATAGCAAGAACTCTCTACTATCTTTTATACTTTAAAGATCTACTAATTTCCAAGTAAAATAACTCATTCTAGGACTCATTATACTTGATTACGATTTACCCTCATATCTTTTTGATTGTTTATCTGTGCTTTATTATAAAGTGCATATATCTTTTGAACAAAATAATTTTGCGCCGTCTGTGGGAATTTCGAGAATCAAAGTTATAGTTTGTGCCTAGAAAACTACCGACAACCATCCCCTATATCACACAAACAAGTATGGCAGACAATTATGCGAAAATGAAAGCGATAGACGGGGTTGGGGTCAACCTCATGGATTCGCTCAACGAGGTAGGTGAAAATAATCTCTTGAACGCAATCCCCAGCACCATGATGAGCAGAGGAACCCCACCTCCTCCACCCGCAGACCCGACGGAATCATGAGAAAGGGGAGCTTCTACATCTACATCTAAGGAAGCACCCCCGGAAGTCAAGGAGCTACTAAAAGAATGGCTCACAAACACTCTAAACGATCTGGTCGAAAAGCCACCACAACGTGGCGTAAGACGCACGCTAGTGATGGATCTCACCGGGACAGAAGATGAACTCGAGGTCGCGCGAGCAAACAATGTGCTCACCGACACTCATACCAACAACGACGCGCTCACAACCATCCTCAGAAAGATGGAAGAAATGGAGCACGAAAACAAGTCGCTCTACGATCAAATGAAGGAACATCAAGAAAAAGTGGACAAGATCTCGGGTGCTCCTAAGTTACTACCAAACCGCGACGTATGGAGGTTCGTGGAACAAACATACACAGAGGAGGCCGCACCATACCCCATCCCAAAGACCTTCGAAATGCCTCACTATCTGAGGTTATACGAGTGGACTACCGATCTCGAGGACCATCGGATCCACTACGTCACAGCTGTGAAAGAAAATGATTTGGTGAAGGAAGAGGTACTATCAGTACTTCTAAAGAAGTTCGGGGAGACGCTGACTGGTGGGGCGTTGGTATGGTACTCCCAACTACCGGATAAGGGTATCTCCACGTTCGAGGAAATGGCGGACAAGTTCGTCACAGCACATGCGGGAGCGAAGAAAGCGGAGGCAAGGGTCAACGACGTCTTCTCCATTCGGCAAACTATGGGAGAAGGGCTCAGCGACTTCCTGGCCAGATTCAACAGGGTCAGGATGAGCCTGCCGAATATATCGGAGGGCATGGCAGGTGCCGCTTTCCAAAACGGGCTAAACAGGGACGGCTCGAGGGCGACCAAGAACCTGCTAAGCCACCTCATGAAATATCCCCCTACCATATGGGAAGAAATTCAGAATGCATACTGCTCTGAGGTACATGTAGATGAGGACGATCTTAACGGCCCTACTCGGCGACTAACAAAAATACTTCCGGAGACCAAGAGGGACAGACGCAATGAGGGGCGACGAGAGCAAATCTAGCGTCCCAACAAGGAAAGACATCAACCGTAATCAGATCATCCCATCCGCCACCACCAAGGAGCGACACGTCGCCCCCTAAAAAATGAACGAGGTATGCCTCATTTACTGTCTGCGCATAACTTTTGTATTTCCCCTTCAGAGGTAGTGTACGCACTAGAAAGGCTGGGCAACAAGGTACAATGGCCGGCAAAGATGAAGTCAGACCCTACCACCCGGAAATCAAATGCCATGTGCGAGTTCCCCCAGGAGCGAGGACATAAGACTGATGACTGCATAGGCCTACGGCAGGAGATGGTCAGGATGCTGAATCAAGGATTCATGAGGGAACTACTCAGCGATAAAGGGTAACTCAACTTCGCACGAGGGCGGGATCAATCCAACGGGCCACCAAGGTCATCCTTGCCAACACACACGATCAATATGATCATCGGCGATGGCAATGACTCGGTGACCAATCACGTCAAATTTACGACCACTCACAAGTTGAAGCGAACTATCGCCCACGAACGGTATGACGACTTCACAGATAGTATCACCTTCGATAAGTCTGATACTGACGGTTTGTATTTTCCTTACTACAACGCTTTAGTTATTACTTTACGCATTGTAGATACAGACGTTAGGAAAATTATGATCGACAACGATAGCGATGCTTGTATTATCCACCCAAGGGTCCTTGCACTTATGAGACTTGAGGATAAGATAATACCATATTGTATAACGGTGACTGGTTTTAACAATGCAGTAGAAAGAACCTCCGGAGAAATAATGCTGCCTGTCTTAGCGGGAGGAGTCACGTTGGAAACCACCTTTTACGTGGTGAACCAGGAAATAGTGTACAATGCCATCATTGGACGACCGTGAATACATGCCATGAGAGCAGTCCCCTCCAGCTTCTATCAGGTGATAAAATTCCCTACCTCATGGGGGATATTCAGCATACGGGGTGAACCCCACACCGCCCAAGAATGCTACAAAATAGCTCAAGACTATACCCACACCAAACAACTTCAAGGGGCGAGCGCAGAAGCATAACAATTAGCTCTGTCGGGGACTAAGGTTCTTCCGACAGAGGACGCCATCAAAGATCCGGATACAACAGAAGTCAGAAAAGCTACGGTCGAAGATCTTAATCCCGTACAGCTAGCAGACTACGACCCCACAAAGAAGGCCTACATCGGGCACGGCCTTTCGAATCCACGTAAGTATCGTGAATTTTATCTAACCATGTGGACTTATTCACTTTTTCCCATTCAGATATGCCAGGGATACCGCGGGACAATGCTACCCACAAATTGAACATCGACCCGCTACACCTGCCCGTGAGGCAGATGAGGAGAAAATTCAATGCCACCATCAACGAAGTCGTAAGTGAAGAAGTAGACAAACTATTAACAAATGGTTCCATCAGAGAATCCAAATACCCTGAGTGGGTCGCCAACGTTGTCATAGTCAAGAAGAAAAATGGGAAGTGGAAAATGTGCGTAGATTTCACGGACTTGAACAAAGCATGCCCAAAAGATTCATTTCCACTCCCCACATCAATTAGCTGATAGGCGCGACTGCCGTACACGAACTCTTAAGCTTCCTAGATGCATATTCCGGCTACAATCAGATCATAATGGCCGAAGAAGATCAGGAGAAGAATACCTTCATCACTCACTGAGGGACGCACTACTACAAAGTACTGCCCTTCAGACTTAAAAATGCGGGAGCAATGTACCAAAGATTTGTGACTGAGATGTTCAAGGAACAACTTGGCAAAACAGTGGAAGTCTACATCGACGACATGCTGGTAAAGTCGTCCAGAAAGGAGGATCACCTCGACCATCTAAAAGAGGCCTTCGAAATATTAAGAAGATACGGGATGAACTGAACCCCAAAAAGTGCGCCTTCGGCGTGGCCTCGGGAAAGTTCTTGGGATTCCTCTTATCTCAGAGGGGTATCAAAGTCAATCCGGATCAGATCAAAGCAATAGACGGAATCCCGGAAGTAGTAAGCAGCAAAAAACAGGTGCAAAAGCTGACGGGTCGGATAGCTGTCCTTTCCAGGTTTATCTCGCGATCCTACGACAGGTGCCATAAGTTCTTCAGTGTGTTGAAGAAAGATCAGGGCTCTAGTGGAACAAAGAATGCATCGAAGCCCTAAAGAATTTGAAGGCGTACCTATCTTTGCCTCCCCTACTATCCAAAGCAAGCCCAGGAGAACCACTTTTGGTGTATCTAGTCGTGTCTGAGGTCGCCGTCAGTGCTGTCCTGGTACGCGAGAACAAAGGTACGCAATCACCCATCTATTACATTAGCAAAAAACTAGTGGACGCTGAAACTAGGTACCCACACCTTGAAAAGCTGGCATTAGCACTAGTCGTAGCTTCACGAAAGCTGCGACCTTATTTTCAAAGCCATCCCACAAGAGTAGCAACGACCTTCCCACTGAGGAGTGTCTTACATAAGCTTGAGATATCAGGGCGGCTCGCAAAATGGGCCATCGAGCTCAGCGAGCACGAAATCTCGTACCTTCCGAGAAGCTCCATCAAGTCTCAAGTCATAGCCGACTTCAGCGCTGAAATCCTGCCGAAAGCAAAGCTGTAGGCTCGACACGACCTCCTCTCTAACGACCTATGGGTCCTCCACACTGATGGTTCCGCCAATGCTTCGGGACTGGGACTCGTCCTCGAGGTCCCCACGGGTGAAACGATCCCCTAGTCCATACGATGCCCCGAAATGACTAACAATGAGGCCGAGTGTGAGGCCATTATTGTAGGTATGAAGTTAACCATCAAATACGGAGCCCGACGGGTCCTTCTCCACTTCGACTCGCAACTCGTGGTAAACCAGATCGCTGAGACTTACCAGATCAAAGAACAGAGGTTACAAAAATACCAGGCAGAAATCCACAGGCTAATTGCTGAGTTTGACGAGTGCCACTTCGAACAAATTTCGAAAGCACGGAACATCAAAGTGGATGGCCTGGCAAAATTGGCCGCAGCCACCAAAAACATCAACAAGGAAAACGCGGTCACCCTCCTCCATTCAGCCATCGATCACAATGAGGTATTTTCATTAAATCTAACTTGGGACTGGCGCAACCAGTTCATGTCCTATCTACAGGACGGAACGCTGCCGTGCGACAAAAAAGAGGCAAAGAAACTCCGTCTACAAGCCGCTCGGTACTGCTTGATCAACAACAACCTCTACAAGAGAACGTTTGGCGGACCTTTGGCCAAATGCCTAGGTCCACACCAAATAAGACCAGTACTCGAAGAGGTACACGAGGGTCACTGCGGCCCTCATACGGGCAACCGCGCCCTCGTGCGGTGCATCATCTACCGCAGCTACTACTGGCCCACCATGAAGAAAAAAGCAGCAGAATACGTCCGCCGATGCAAACAATTCCAAAAGTATGCCCCAATGATCCACCAGTCGGGGGAACACCTAAACTCAGTCACCTCTCCATGTATCTTCATCAAATAGGTAATGGACATAGCCGACCCCCTACCCCCAGGACCGGGAAAGGTATGATTTTTGCTTGTTTTGACTGGCTATTTTTCCAAGTGGGTGGAAGCAAGTGCGTAAACACAGATACACGAATAGGAGGTCATCGCCTTCATATGGAAGAACATTATATGTCGCTTGGGCATCCCCAAACAAATCAGATGCGACGATGGACGATAGTTCGTTGATCAAAAAATGACCGAATTCTTTAAGAAATTGCGCATCAAGAGAATTCTCTCCATGCCATACCACCCCACTGCCAACGGTCAAGAAGAATCCTCCAACAAAACCATACTAAACGTACTGAAGAAAAAGATTGAAGACGCCAAAGGGTTGTGGCCTGAACTGTTGCCCGAAGTACCGTGGGCACACAGGACCACACCCAAGTCCAGCACAGGGGAAACCCCATACTCGTTGGTCTACGGAACTAACGCGGTCATACCCGTCGAAGTAGGCGAACCAAGCCTGAGATATTCACACACCAGCGGAACGACAAATATGGTCCAAGACCTTGATGAAGCCTAGGAAAGAAGGGAAATGACCAGTGGTGGCCCAAAAGAAGCAAGTCGAAAGGTACTACAACAAAAGGGCAAAAATAAGGCCGTTCAAAGTAGGAGACTACGTCCTCAAAGCCAAGACATTGGCCTCCAAAGACCCAAGTGAAGGAAAATTGGGCACAAACTGGGACGAAACCTACAAAATCACAGTAATAGCAAACAAAGGGGCATTTCAGCCTTTAAACAATGGAAGGAAAAACACTCCAGAACAACTGGAATGTCACCCACCTCAAATATTTCCATTTCTAAAAGGCGTCCCCCAAGTCGCACTCTTTTTCCCTCACCCGAGTTTTGTCCCAATTGGGTTTTCTCGGGGAGGTTTTTAATGAGGCAACGAAGGGGACACCTGGGATATTTGTAGAACAAGTGTATCATGCCCACCTCTCCATATGCTCTCCAGCCGGACCTGATACAGGGACTGAACCAGCGACATCTCCAATATGTAAAAGGCTACGACCATCTCCAATGAATGAAAAGGCTATGGCCATCTCCAACGTCTAAAAGGCTACGGCCATCACAAACGAATGAAAAGGATACGACCATCTCCAACGTGTAAAAGGCTACGTCCATCTCCAAGAATGAAAAGCTATGACCATCTCCGACGTGTAAAAAGCTAAGGCCATTCAATTTTACATGGCTAAGGCCATCGATTTAAAATGGCTAAGGCCATCGCCACAAACAGTCGACCCAACGTCGACTATGGCAAAATGAAAGACTCAACGACAGTCGAAGTCAACCACATGGCTAAGGCCATTCAATTCTACACGGCTAAGGCCATCGATTTAAAATGCCTAAGGCCATCGCCGCTAACAGTCGACCCAATGTCGACTATGGCAAAACAAAAGACTCAACGACAATCGAAGTCAACCACATGGCTAAGGCCATTAGGCCATCGATTTAAAATAGCTAAGGCTATCTTCGCTAACAGTCGACTACGGCAAAACGAAAGACTCAACGACAGTCGAAGCCAACCACATGGCTAAGGCCATTCAACTATACATGGCTAAGGCCATCGATTTAAAATGCTAAGGCCATCGCCGCTAACAGTTGACCCAACGTCGACTACGGCAAAATGAAAGACTCGATGACAGTCGAAGTCTACCACATAGCAAAGGCCATTCAATTATGCGTGGCTAAGGCCATCGATTTAAAGTGGCTAAGGCCATCACCGCTAACAGTCGACCCAATGTCGACTGCGGCAGAATGAGAGACTCGACGACAGTCGAAGTCAACTAACACGGCTAAGGCCATTCAGTCCAAACATGGCTAAGGCCATCACCATTAACAGTCAACATAACATCGACTACGACAAAACGAAGGACT
Organism: Nicotiana benthamiana; assembly: GCA_034376525.1. Lineage (NCBI taxonomy): Eukaryota > Viridiplantae > Streptophyta > Magnoliopsida > Solanales > Solanaceae > Nicotiana > Nicotiana benthamiana. The sequence goes on from CM067323.1 coordinate 80,085,722, forward strand.
TCACGAAGGGCAAGTTAAGCTAAAACTGTGAGTTGCAAACACGACAGAAGTTCCAAGGAACAAAGAAAAAATAATATCAGTAAAAGGTATGTACTGTTATATCCAAAAATATATATACATGATCGGCCTTAGAAAAGGGGCCATTTACAATAAAAGGGTACAGAAGCAAACCCTAGGAACCCCCATCACCCTGGCCGGCATAATCAGCACTCAGGCCGTCACCACCTCCTGGCGGGTAATCCCTTGAAATCCAAGAAGTAAACGCCAGGTGGTTAAGATTTTCCGAGTTATACCCTTCCCAAGCGGGCAAATTAGAAAGGTAACCGGCCGCCTCACGAGCAACCCGGGTCAAACTCCGCTGCCTATCCACGTCCTCCTCGAACACTCGGCCGACAGCCAAGAGTTCTTCAAGCACAACTAGTCGGGCATCATGGTACACCCACATATTGTGAGCATCCCGGCGCTCAGCTTCCTATGAATCGGCCCGAGCAAGGGCCTCAATCTCATCCTCCTTGGCTTTGTGCTTAGCGGTTAAGGCCGCAACCCGGGCCCAAAGCTCAGTAGCCTCCGCCGCTACGGCGCGACCAACATCCAACTCATCATCATTCGCTCGAAGGAGAGCCTCCAACTCAGTGGCCACAAGTTGCTCGTTCGCCTCTCCAACTCGGCTAACCGCTTCTTCAGCTGATCCTCGGACCGGGTAAGACCCTCACGAAACAGCCTGAACTCGGGGTCCTGCTTGTACATGTCGGCCAACATTTTGTGGGCATCGCGGACGCGCTTGTACCTCTGCCACAATTTCTTATGGGCATCCGCCCTTTTCGGCAGGCGTCGTCCCCTCTCCACCTCCAAAACGAGAACTTTAAAAATATCAATGAGAGAGTTAATATACAGGAAAACCGCCCTACAACTTCAAATGGGGGAGAGCCAAAGTTACCTACAAGTCTGTGCCTACTACCCTTCAAGACAGGCCCCTGTCACTAACTTCCGCCAATGCTTCACCCTCGACGCCCGCACAGAGAAGGGTCATGTCCATGGCCGCCTTCTCGCAATTCTCCAAAAGGTTATAGCCACTGGGGATCACAATACGGCGTGTGGAACTATCGGCCGTCATCTCAACACGAGTCGGAGAGTCCCTTCCTCCGGCCGCCCGCTCCAAAGCTGCACCTGCCCCAACCGCTGCAGCCGTCAAACCATCCTCCCTAGAAGGAAGTGGACCGGCCTCAACATCAGCCCTCCTCCGAGGAGCGGCCCTCCACAAGCGAATCGTGTTGGCCATAAACGACTGTCCCGGCTTGCGACGAGGCAACTCCAACCTCTCCCCTTCGATGTCCACCCCTTTGCCGGTGATCAACCTCCGCCTCCTACTTGTGAGGGACTCCTCATCTTCGGGAGCCGCCTCCGCTGGCTATGAAGACAACTCCAAAGGAAGCGCTTCATTGCCGTATGCAACTTCGGCCCCCTCTCAAGCATGGCCTCGGGAACCATCAGAACCTCCTCTTTCGCCATCATCTCGGCCGCTGCATCAGATGTCGCCCCTGGCACAACTTCCTATTAAGGAGTCGAGAGGCCACTACTTTCAGACAAGCACTCCACGTGCACGTACTCCTCCTCAGAGCCCGGCTCCGCTCTAGATGGGCCGGCATCAGTTCTCCTTTTCTTATCCCTCTTGAAGACACCTCGACCTGCCAAAGAAAAGGTATGTCAAATTGAAGGACTCCCGAGTCAGAAAAGGGAAAAAAGAAAAGAGCAGGGAAAAGACCGTTACTAGTCGGGCCGTACGTGCTACAAAATTGAGCCCATGTACGGCACTGTTCCACATGCGGAATCTTCCTCTCCTCACACGACCTAATGTCGTCCTCACAGGAAAGAGACAAAGAATCCTTGGGCATACTGGTCGCCACTGCAAATAATGGATAAAAAGAACCGTGAGGAGTTAACCGGTCACAGCAAAGGGCACCGAATAAGATACGAGGGAATACATACACTCCTGGTTCCACACCTCCGCAAACCCTTCGGGGTTGGCCACCAGATGCTTCATCCGGACGTAGAAAAACTTCTTCCAATAACCATGGTTGGCCTTGACATCAGACTGCACCACGAAGCTTTTCTTACCACGACGCGTCAGGTGCAACATCGAACCCCGCATATAACTCTCATTGAACATCTGCAGAAGGTGGTATTTTGTGACTGCGCACCCGGCTTTCTCCACAAGAGTGGTAAGTATTCTACACACTTTCAGCGTATAAGGAGTAAGTTGAGCCAGGAACGCCCTGAAGAAACGATAATGTTCCTCCGCCAAAGGGTTGATCGAGAAACTGTAGCCGAGCCGGAAGGCATACCCATAGAATGTGCAGAATCTGGGCCTGTGCACGTTGGCATAATTTTCTCCGGTAGGTGCTATGTCGACATGGTCCGGAAACCCATATGTAATCCTAAGAGCATCCAGGTGGGAATGCGTCAACTCACTACGTTCCCAGGGTGGTTATGAACCCTTATTACTAAAATCATTCCTCTTGCTCACGTTCTTCAGAAGAACATTCGCCATCGGTAGAGGAACTAGAACCTCTTCGGCCACAACTAGAACCTCTTCGGCCACCTCCGCCTCACCGTCGGAAGAAGGTGAAACCTTAGTAGGAGCATTGTTTCTGGGCTTCTTGCTACCTTGAGATCGTTTCACCATGATTAAAGCTTACCAAAAAAGAATGCTTCGAGTAGGTGCAAAGCTCGACTCGTGAAAGCGACGGTTCTTAAGAAAAGTAATAGTTGCCAGAAAATAGAACGAGAAAAAGAGAGAAATGTCCTTCAGAGCTTCAAACGATGAACCGTTTTTGAATCACTCCGTTGGAGTGGGGCGCACGGAAATTGAAGTGGCATCATTCAAAAGCTGGCGCGGGAAACCCAAAAGCCATGTCAGGATCTGAACCGCCTCGGGAGTAAAAATAATGATGATTCACGTGATCGGTGACGTCACCCCAAAGAAGGAGTCAAGTGTCAACGGCCCTGTACTGTCGCATAAGCAAACATGTCCACCCATTGAAGACGCCCCTAGAAGACGCCTCCAGGGATTAACTGTATGAGGTAAAAATTTGGTTCACCTCTCCGCTACCCAAGTAAGTACGCCCCCTCACAACGAGGCCGCCCTCAAAGCCTTGCCAATCAGATGAGGACATCCCTACCAAGGACGTCCTGATCTACTAAGCAGAGGAACGACACCGTTTTGGGCAATGTTTCTTCCGTACAAGGAAGCCACCAACCCTTGTACTTTTCTTTTTGTGTATTTCGAGAAAAGGTCTCCTAATATATAAAGGAGACATTCACCTTGTAATAGGGCATATTGTTCATTCTGAATATACCAACTCTCTACTTTTTCTCTCTACTTGAGTAAACATCTTTATATCTCTTTATCTCCTTCTAATAGCAAGAACTCTCTACTATCTTTTATACTTTAGAGATCTACTAAGATACAAGTAAAATAACTCCTTCTAGGACTCATTATATTTGATTACGATTTACCCTCATATCTTTTTAATTGTTTATCTGTGCTTTATTATAAAGTGCATATATCTTTTGAGCAAAACAAGTATGATTCTTGTTGCTCGATACAAGCCAATTATTATGTTGTTGGAGAAATTAAGGTATCTTCTTATGGTAAGATTCCAAGCTAATCGGGATAAAGCAGAAAGATGGAACTCGGGTGATATTTGCCCTCGGATCAAGAGCTTACTGCATAAGAATGAGTCTGCGGCAGCTGGATGTATTCCAAGAAAATCGAATATGTGGAACTATGAAATTCTTGGACCATCCACTGCTGATAATTGGGCTGTTGACCTCCAAAATAGAAAATGTAGTTGTAGGAAATGGACAATAACAGGAATTCCTTGCAAACATGCAATATCGGCTATCTGGGCTAAACATGATAATGTTATTGACTGCGTTGATGATTGCTATAAAGCTATCTTTCCGATCAATGGGTTGCAATTGTGGGCTAAATCGAATAAAGTCCCTTCTTTACCTCCGAGACTTGTAAGACAAAACAAGAGGGGAAGAAATCAAAAATTGAGGAGAAGAGAGTCTGATGAAGCAGGATCAAGTAGAACAAGAATGAAAAAAAAACAAACATCTGTCAATTGTAGCTTATGACACAAACCTGGCCATAATAAGAGAACATGCAAATTAAACTATGTGGAGTCAAAAGTAGGTGTGCATGACTCAGCTTTTTGGATGCCTCCTACATCAACAGTTTCCGAGAAGTTGCTGGTAAAATAACTCTCCATTATAGGATTATAATACAATATTATTTTTTTTATCTTGCTTGCAAGGTAGAAGAGCAAATCATGGACCAACTCATGATACTGGTCTGAATCACGATCCTTGGAATATTTAACATTCTGCTGTTATTTTTTGTTAAATAGGACAAGGTTCTGCTGCTTTTTGCTATGATGAAACCTGAAGATGCTGCTTTTTGTTGAATGAATCTACTGTCTTATCTTAGAAGAGTAGTTTTAGTTAATTGTTTAAGCCATGTCAACTATTATGGTGCAACTATCTTTTCTGGTGTTTCTTAAACTAGAGAATGTATTGGGCAAATATGGTTCCTCATGTTCTTAGGTTATCTATGCACGCCTACGACGTAGAGAACGGCCTAATCGAGGCCGATTCGAATAAGGACGGCCCCAGCAAGCGGACGGATCGAGCGACATGACTAACGACGACGTCGCTTAAAGTTCTGACTTTCCCGTACACTGAGACCGCCAACCCCCTGTACTTTTCTTTGATTATTTCGATGAAGGTCCCTTAGTATATAAAGGGGACCTTCCCTTTGTAAAGGACTGAGGTGTATCTTATTATTAAGAATATACAACTCTCTCTCTATCTCTTTCTTGCGAAACGATTCTCACTTGCTTTATTGTTCTTACATCTCAAGCTATCTTCACTGTTACCACAAATCTTAACAAAGTAGTTTTCTCTAGTTCATATTACCCTTGATTACGAGTAACCCATATTATTTTTGATTGTTTTTTAGCTTAACAAGTACTTAACTGTTTAGCCAAATAATTTGGTGTCGTCTGTAGGGATTTCGCAAATCAAAGTTGTAGTTTGCTTCTAGAGATCTTTCAAAAAACCCACCTTCTACAACCCAAAATGGCTGAAAACAACGCAAGAATGAAATCTATCATGGATGCTAGAGCCGATCTTATGGGCCCTTTTAATGCGGTTACTAAAGGGGATGCTCCAAAACACAACCCCTAGCACCTTGGTAAGCGTGGAAAACCTACCTTCCTCTTCTGAAGGTCTGGTGGTTCCATGGGAAAAGAGGCCTCTACATCCACAACGAAAGAAGCACCCCCAGTGGTAAAGAGGCTATTGGAAGAATGCTTGATAAGTGCTCTGAACAGCTTAGCCGGAAAACCACCCAACACCATATGCACACCAACACCAGTGACGGTATGCCATAACCGAAGGTGAACTCGAGGTCACTCGAACAAACAACGTGTCTGCCGATGCTCCATCTCGAGAGGGGATGCTCACAGTCATCCTCAAAATGATGAAAGAATTGGAAAACAAAAATAGGTCACTTCGCGACCAGATGAAGGAACTCCAAGAAAGAGTGGACAAGTGCACCTAAGTTGCTACCAAAGAGAGATGTGGGGAGGTTCGTTGAACAACTTTGCATAGAAGCAGTTGCACCTTATCCCATCCCCAATACCTTCAAAATGCCCCCCTATTTGAAGGTATATGACGGGACATCCGATCCCGAGGACCACCTAATTCACTACGTCACGGCGGTCAAAGGTAATGATTTATCAAAAGAACAGGTACCATCTGTACTTCTGAAAAAGTTCGGTGAAACATTAACAGGAGGTGCCCTAACATGGTACTCCTAGTTGCCGGACAAAAGCATCTCCACGTTCGAGGAAATGGGGGACAAATTTGTCACCGCCCACGCGGGAGCCAAGAAAGCGGAAGCTCATGTCAACGACATCTTTGCTGTCTGACAGGTCTCAAGAGAAGGGCTCAGAGAATTCTCAGCAAGGTTCAACAGGGTCAGGATGAGCCTACCAAACGTGTCCGAAGGCATGGCAGTCGCGTCTTTTTAGAACGAACTCAGCAGGGATGGCTCACGGGCGACCAGAAAACTACTTAGCCGTCTTATGAAATATCCCTCACCACCTGGGAAGAAATACACAACGCCTACTGCGCCGAGGTTCGAGGAGATGACAACGACCTTAATGGCCCGACCAGGCGGCTAATAGCGGTAAACCCAGAAATCCGAAGAGACCGACGCAGTAAGGGACAACGGGAACAAGTCCCACGCCTTAACAGGGAAAGACATCAACCCTACATCAGATCTTCACAACCACTAAGGCACGCGGATGCCTTGAAACGATACGTCGCCCCATTGAGGAACGACAGAGGTATGCCTCATTCATTATCTGCACATAACTTTTGTGTGTCTCCTTCAGAAGTAGTGTACGCACTGGAGAAGCTGGGCAACAAAGTACAATGGCCAGCGTAGATGATGTCCGATCCCGCCAACAGAAAATCAAACACCCTATGTGAGTTAAACCATGAACGGGGGCACAAGAATGAAGACTGCATAGGTCTCCGACAGGAGGTGGTCCGGTTGCTGAACCAAGGGTTCTTGAAAGAACTACTCAGTGACAAAGGGAAACTAGACTTCGCGCGCGCGGGAAAAACCTCACGGCCCACCAAGGCCGCGTTCACCAACATGCACCATCAACATGATCATTGAGGATGGCAATGACTCAGCTATCAACCATGTCAAGTTCACCACCACTCACAAATTGAAGCGAACTATCGCTCACGAACGATATGACGACTTTGAAGATAGTATCACCTTCGATAAGTCTGATACTGATGGTTTGTTTTTCCCCCATTATGATGCCTTAGTCATTACTTTATGCATAGTATATACTGATGTAAAAAGGATTATGGTCTATGATGGCAGCGGCGCATGTATCATCCATCCAATAGTCCTTGCATTAATGGGACTCGAGGATAAAATAATTCCGCACTGCATAACACTAGCTGGTTTTAACAATGCAATTGAAAGAACCTCTAGTGAGGTAACGCTGCCCGTCCTGGCAGGAGGAGTTACGATGGAAACCACTTTCCACGTAATGAATCAAGAAACAACATACAACGCCATCATAGGACGTCCATGGATACATGCCATGAGGGCAGTCCCCTCCAGTTTCAATCAAGTGATCAAATTCCCAACCCCATGGGGAGTGTACAGTATACGGGGCGAGCCACGCACCACCCAAGAGTGTTACAAAATAGCTCAAGATTACACTCACACCAAGTAGCTCAGAGGAGCAAGCGCGGAAGCATAGCAATCAGCCCTATCGGGGACTAAGATCCACCCGACAGAAGACGCCATCAAAGATCCCGACGAAGTCGAAGCTAGAAAGGCCACAGTCGAAGACCTTGACCCCGTCCAACTGAGCAACGACGACTCCACCAAGAAAGCGTACATAGGCTACGGTCTTTCAAATCCAAGTAAGTATCGTGAATTTCTATCTATCCACACAGACTTGTTTGCTTTTTCCCATGCATATATGGCAGGAATCCCATAAGAAATCGCCTCCCACAAGTTGAATGTCGACCTGCTTTACCCACCCATGCGGCAGGCGAGGAGAAAATTCAATGCCGCCATCAACGAAGTGGTGAGTGAAGAAGTAGACAAGATGTTGACTAATGGCTCCATTAGGGGATCCAAGTATCCGGAGTGGATCGCCAACGTCGTGATGGTCAAGAAGATAAATGGGAAGTGGCGAATGTGCGTAGATTTCACTTACCTGAACAAAGCATGTCCAAAAGACTCATTCCCGCTACCCCACATCGACCAATTGATAGACGCCACGGTAGGACACCAGTTGCTGAGCTTTCTCGATGCATACTCCGGCTACAATTAGATCATGATGGCCGAGGAGGATTAGGAGAAAACGACCTTCATCACTCATCAAAGAACATACTGCTACAGGGTAATGCCCTTCGGGCTCAAGAATGCGGGGGATACATACCAGAGGCTGGTGACTGCAATGTTCAAAGAGCAACTCGGCAAGAAAATGGAGGTCTATATCGATGACATACTAGTGAAGTCATCGAAAAAAGAGGACCACCTCGACCACCTGAAGGAAGCCTTCGAAATACTGAGGAGATACAGCATGAAGCTGAATCCCGAAAAAGCATTTTCGGCGTAGCCTCGGGAAAGTTCCTAGGGTTTCTGGTATCTCAAATGGGCATTGAAGTCAACCCTGACCAGATCAAGGCCATAGAAGCCATCCCGGAAATACTGAGTAGCAAAAAACAAGTGCAGAAGCTGACGGGTCGAATAGCCGCCCTCTCTAGGTTAATCTCACGCTCCTCCGATAGGTGCCACAAATTCTTTGGTGTATTGAAAAAAGACAAAGGACTACAATGGAATGAAGAATGCGTCGACGCCCTGAGAAGTTTGAAGGCATACCTGTCATTGCCACCCCTGCTGGTCAAAGCCAACCCAGGCGAAACACTGTTGGTGTACTTGGCTGTATCGGAAGTTGCAGTCAGCGCCGTCCTGGTGCGCGAAAATAAAGGTACGTAATCTCCTATCTATTGTATTAGTAAAACTTTAGTGGACGTCGAAACCCGGTACCCACACCTTGAGAGGATGGTATTGGCGCTCGTAGTAGCTTCACGAAAGCTTAGGCCTTATTTCCAGTGCCACCCCATAAGGGTAGTAATGACCTTCCCTTTAAGGAGCGTCTTACACAAACCCGAACTATCAGGACGACTCTCCAGATGGGCCGTTGAGCTCAGCGAGCATTATATCACATACCTTCCAAGGACTGCCATCAAGTCGCAAGTCCTTGCCGACTTTACCGCCGACTTCAACACAGAAGTCCTGCCAAAGGCAGAACTCGAAGCGCAACGCGTATCCTCCAATAATGACCTGTGGGTCCTTTATACGGACGACGCCACCAATGCATCGGGATCGGGGTTGGGACTCGTTCTCGAGGTTCCCACGGGAAAAACAATTTGCCAGTCCATACGATGCCCGAAAATGACTAACAACGAGGCCGCTATTGCAGGCATGAAACTTGTAACCAAATAGGGGGCTCGTTGAATCCTCCTCCACTGCGACTCCCAACTTGTGGTAAACCAGGTCACTGGGACTTATCAAGTCAAAGAGTAGAGGCTGCAAAAGTACCAGGCTTAAATCCACAAACTGATGGCTACGTTCGACGAATGCCGCTTCGAACAAATTCCCCGAGCACGGAACGTCAAAGCGGATGGCCTGGCAAAGTTAGCTGCAACAACGAAAAATTTCAACAAAGAAAGTGTGGTCACGCTCCTCCACTCACCCATTGACCACACCGAGGTACTTTCCTTAAAACTGACTTGGGACTGGCGCAACCAATTCATATCTTATTTGCAGGACGGGATATTGCCCCCCCCCCTGATAAAAAAGAGGCGAAAAAGCTTCGCATACAAGTCGCCCGATACTACATGATCAACAATGACCTTTATAAGAGGACGTTCGGTGGCCCCCTAGCCAAATGCTTAGGGCCGCACCAAATGAGGACGGTACTTGAGGAAGTACATGAAGGCCATTACGGCGCTCACACCGGTAATTGTGCCCTCGTGCGCTGCATCATACGCACCGGCTACTACTGGCCCACTATGAAAAAAGAGGCAGCCGAGTATGTCCGCCGATGCGAACAATGCCAAAAGTACGCCCCAATGATACATCAGCCTGGAGAACCCCTCCATTCCATCACTTCACCCTTTGCATTCATCAAATGGGGGATGGATATAATCGGCCTACTGCCAACAAGACGAGGGAAGGTACGATTCTTACTTGTTTTAACTGACTATTTCTATATGTGGTTAGAAGCAGGTGCTTACGTGCAAATACGCGAACAAGAAGTCATCACCTTCATATGGAAGAACATCATATGCCGCTTCGGCATCCCCACAGTAATAAACTGTGACAACGGGCGTCAATTCATCGGTCAGAAAATGACAGAGTTCTTCGAGAAATGGTGCATCAAAAGGATACTATCCACGCCATACCACCCCGCCTCCAACGGCCAAGCGGAATCCTCCAACAAAACAATCCTAAACATACTGAAGAAAAAGCTGGAAGACGCCAAAGGGCTATGGCCCGAACTACTGCCTGAAGTCTTGTGGGCACACAGAACTACACCCAAGTCCAGCACCGGGGAAACCCTGTACTCACTGGTTTATGGAACCGACGCTGTCATACCTGTCGAAGTAGGCGAACCCAGCTTAAGGTATTCGCACACCAGTGGAACAAAAAATGACGCCAGCAGACTCCAAGACCTTGATGAAGCCGAAGAAAGAAGGGAAATGGCCCACATTAGGATGGTAGCCCAAAACCAACAAATCGAAAGGTATTACAACAAAAAGGCAAGAGTAAGACCACTCAAAGTAGGAGACTATGTCCTCAAAGCCAAGACGTTGGCCTCCAAAGACCCAAATGAAGGAAAATTGGGCAAAAACTGGGAAGGACCCTACAAAATCACAGCGGCAGCCGGGAAAGGAGCATTCCAGCTCGAGACAATGGAGGGAAAAACGCTCTAGAATAATTGGAACGTCGCTCACCTCAAACATTTCCACTTCTAAAAGGTGACCCCCGAGTCGTACCCTTTTTCCCTTACCCGAGTTTTGTCCCAATTGGGTTTTCTCGGGAAGGTTTTTAATGAGGCGGAAAATGGAACATCTGGAGATGTTTACAATACAAGTGTATCACATCGGCCCCACCGTGTACTCTCCAAGCCCGACATGATACAGGGACTAGATTAGTACCATCTCCAGATGTATAGAAAGGCTACAGCCATCTCCAGATGTATAGAAAGGCTACGACCATCTCCAGATATATAGAAAGGCTACGGCCATCTCCAGATGTATAGAAAGGCTAAGGACATCTCCAAATTAATGGAGAGGCTAAGGACCATTTCCAAATGAATGAAAAGGCTACGGCCATCTCCAAATGAATGAAAAGGCTACGACCATCTCCAAATGAATGAAAAGGCTAAGGCCCATCTCCAAATGAATGAAAAGGCTAAGGCCCATCTCCAAATGAATGAAAATGCTAAGGCCCATCTCCAAATGAATGAAAAGGTTGTGGCCATCTACAAATGAATGAGGGCTACGACCATCTCTAAATGCATAAGGGGGATAAGGCCATCCTTTTTGCATGGGTAAGGCCACTGTTTTAACACGGTTAAGGCCGTCGAATGCTACATGGCTAAGGCCATCATTTTTACACAGATACGGCCATCATTTTTACATGGCTAAGGCCATTGTTTTAGCACGGTTAAGGCCGTCGAATGTTACATGGCTAAGGCCATCATTTTTACATGGCTACGACCATCATTTTTACATTGCTAAGGCTATTATTTTAACACGATTAAGGCTTTCGAATGTAACATGGCTAAGTCCATCATTTTTACACGGCTACGACCATCATTTTTACATGGTTAAGGCCATTGTTTTAACACGGTTAAGGCCGTCGAATGTTACATGGCTAAGGCCATTATTTTTACACGGCCACGACCATCATTGTTACATGGCTAAGGCCGTTGTTTTAACACAGTTAAGGCCGTCGAATGTTGCATGGCTAAGGCCATCATTTTTACACGGCTACGGCCATCATTCTTACATGGCTAAGGCCATTGTTTTAACACGGTTAAGGGCGTCGAATGTTGCATGGCTAAGGCCATCATTTTTACACGGCTACGGCCATCATTCTTACATGGCTAAGGCCATTGTTTTAACACGGTTAAGGGCGTCGAATGTTACATGGCTAAGGCTATCATTTTTACACGGTTACAGCCATCATTTTTACATGGCTAAGGCCATTATTTTAACACGGTCAAGGCCGTCGAATTCTACATGGCTAAGGCCATCATTTTTACATGGCTAAGGCCATTTTTTTAACAGGGTTAAGGACGTCAAATTTTGCATGGCTAAGGTCATTGTTTAACAGGGTTAAGGCCGTCGAATTTTGCATGGCTAAGACCATCATTTTTACACGGCTATGGCCGTCGAACCTTACTTGGCTACGACCATCACTTTCACACGGTCAGGGCCACCGAATGGCCCACTTAGCTTTAACTACGGTAAGAGAAAAGTAAAAAAAGGGAAGTATAAAATGCTCCAGAAAACAGAAAAGATTAACTATAGCAAAAATCGTATATCTTTATCCTCAAAAGGGTCAACACCCACTATACAAAAATTAGTATTTACAAACATATTTACAAAGGTACAAACATATTTACAAAGGTCCTAAAGGCCTCCGCCCCCTGATTTTCTTGTCCCGCCTGGCCTTCATGCGGTCCATCTTCGTTCCCAGGAGGATACGCCTTGGAAATCCAAGAGGTGGACTCCAAACGGTTGACGTGTGTAGAGTTACCCTCCTCCCGGGGTGGCGATTCAGGACTATAGCCGGCCGCTTCACAGGCAGCTCTAACCAGTTGTCGTTGGCTCTCAAATTCCGCCTCAAATGCTCGCCCAGCCGCCAAAAATTCTTCGAGCACGACCAGCCGGGCCTCCGCCTACACCCATATCTCCTGTGCCTCACGAGACACGTCAGCCTGTGCAAGGGTCCGCTTGAGGTCCTCAACGTCGGCCTTTTTGGCATCGAGTTTCGCCGTTATGGTCGAAACCCGAGCGCGCAACTCCGCCTCCTCCTCCTCCACTATGCGGCCAAACTGCAACTCTTCATCCTTAGCTTGAATAAAGATCTCCACTCTGCGGTCCGAGCAACGGCGACCACAAGTTGTTTGTCGACTTTCTCTAGCTCGGCCACCCTTTTCTTCAGCTGCTCTTCGGACTGCACGAGGCCCTCATGAACCACCCTGAAGTTAGGGTCCTGCCTGTACATGTCGGCCAAGGTCCGGTGCGCCTCACGTGTTCTGTTATATTTTTGCACCAACCTATTGTATTTGGCCACCTTCTTCTTCAAGCGTCGACCCCTCTCCGCCTCCAGGATAAGAGTCTAAAAAAATGACGAATGAAAGGTGAGTACAAGGAAAATTGCCCTCCACTAACATAAAAGAAAAATTATCAATCAAGGCAAAGGACGTACCTGCAAGGCCGCGCCTGCTATTCTTCGGCCAAGCCCTTGTCACTGAGCTCCGCCAAGGCCGCGCTCTCAGTGCCCGCACATAGGAGTGTCATGCTGGTGGCCTCCTCTTCGTAGTTCTCCAATAAATTGTAGTGACTAGGAATCACTATGCGACGGGAGGACTGGCCAGCCACCATCTCCACTTGGTCCATGGACCTGCCTTCTCTGCCCGCGTCCTCCATAGCGATCTCCGGGCCCGCCATGTGCACACTTTTTTCCTTTCTTTCCGCGGCTTCCCTCTTCAGCGTAGACCTCCTCGTGCGAATGGCCTCGGCTATAAAAAGCGGCCTAGATTTAGGACGGGATGGTTTAACCTTCTCTATCTGAGTAACCACAGCCTTGCTGGTTAGAATCCGACGTCTCCTCCTCTCCAACGTCTCTTCCTCTTCAAGATCCCCCTCACTAGGATGCAAGACGGGCTCAGATGGGGACGGTTAGATAGTGGGCGCTCTTGTGGGGGCAACTCCGGGGACGGAGCCAGGCACAGCTGCCGGTATCTCTTTGGGCGTTGGTTCAAGTATGACCCCTGGCACTGCCTCATGCACTAACTCCGGAGCCGCCTTTGATGCGATCTACTGCGTTGAGAGGGGAGAAACACTACCCCTGGACGTACCTACGAGGATCATATCCTCCTCACCAAGGTTAGATGCCTCCATAGAAGGGCCGCCACAACTCTCTTCTTCTTCTTCTTCTTCTTCTGCACCTTCTTAGAGGCGCCTCGACCTACCAGAACATGTATGAGGTAGGCAAGAAAATTATAGAGAACCCCCAAGTCAAAACGGAGAGGAAAAATCAAGCAAGGTCGTTACTTGACGGGCCATAGAGCCTGAGGAATTCCGGTCAGGTATGACATTCCTCCGCAAACGGTATCAACACACGCACCCACGACCTAATGTCATCAACCCTTCGAGGAGGGCGAGCTGTCACTGCATGAAGGCAAAGGGTAATCCACAATGGTGAAAACCAACAAAATAAGATTGTTGTAGTAAAAGCTACGGACAGTAACACTTACATGCTTCGTTCCACGCCTCCGGAAACCCTTCAAGGTTAGACACCAGGTGCTCAGTACGCACATAGAAAAATCTCTTCCAAAATTTGCGGCTGACCTTGCATCTGCTTGCGACACAAATCTCTTCTTGCCCCGGCGTACCAACTGGAGCATTGAGCTTCTCATAAAGCTCACGCCGAACATTTGCAAGAGGTGATGAACAGTAACCTCTCTCTCAGCCTTCGCCGCATAGGTGGTAAGAATACTACACACCTTCAACGCGTACGGAGTAAGTTGGGCCGGAAATGCCCCGTACAAGCGACAAAGCTCCTCCGCCAAAGGGTAAAGTGGGAGACTATACCCGATTTGGAAAGTGTACACGTAGAATGTGCAATACCCGGGCCTATGCACATTGGCATAGTCCGTCCCGGCGGGAGCCAGCTCAATGTAGTCAGGGACATTATATGACTCCCTGAGAGTAGCCAAAAGAGATGGTGTCAGTTCGCTGAGTTCCCAAGGGGGAAGCTTACACTAGTTCTTAAAATCTTTCCATGTAGCCATATCCAGAGGAAGAACATTAGCCGTTGATAGGGGAACGAGAACCTCCTCGGCTTTCCTTTCATCTGAGGACGACGAGGCCGTAGAGAGGGCGTCACCCTTAGTCCTGGTACTATCGTGACGACGTTTAGTCATAATGGAAGTTATGAGAGAAAGGCGTTTTAAGGGTACAAGGTTCGATTCTCTGGAACAAATATTCTAAAGGAAAAGATCAACGTGTGCTAGAGAAAGACGAGATAAAGGTTAAGAAAGTGCTCTCCAAAATGTTCGAAAGATGATTCGGATTCAACCTCTCCCCTATTTATAAGGAAAGGTGCACGGAAATCAAAAAGGCTTGGTTCAAAAACCGGCGCGGGAAACCAAAACGTCATGTCATATCCTGAACCACCTCGGGAGAAAATGTAATGATCACGCACGTGATCGATGATGTCATCTTAAAAAAGGAGCCCTAAAAGGAGGTTTCATGTCAACGACGTAACCCCTCCGCATATGATCACACCTTCATTTTTTCTACAGTATCGACATTAACGGCCAAATTTGTAGAAAGGACGTACACGCATATCCGTTCGTTGAAGACGTCTCTCGGCTACGTCCCCAACAAATGGAGGTACTATCTGTATTGGGAAAATTTGGTTCCCCATGTTCTTAGGTTATCTATGCACGCCTATGACGTAGAGAATGGCCTAATCGAGGCCGACTCTAATAAGGGCGGCCCCAGCAAGCGGACGGACCGAGCAACATGACTAGAGACGACGTCGCTTAAAGTTCTGGCTTTTCCGTACACTGAGACCACCAACCCCTTGTACGTTTCTTTGATTATTTCGAGGAATGTCCCTTAGTATATAAAGGGGGCCTTCCCTTTGTAAAGGACTGAGGTGTATCTTATTATTAAGAATATACAACTCTCTCTCTCTCTCTTTCTTGTGAAACGATTCTCACTTGCTTTATTGTTCTTACATCTCAAGCTATCTTCATTGATACCACAAATCTTAACAAAGTAGTTTTCTCTAGTTCATATTACCCTTAATTCCGACTAACCCATATTATTTTTGATTGTTTTTGAGCTTAACAAGTACTTAACTTTTTAGCCAAACAAATGAATCTGCTGTCTTGTCTTAGAAGAGTAGTTTTAGTTAATTGTTTAAGCCATGTCAACTATTATGGTGCAACTATCTTTTCTGCTGTTTCTTAAACTAGAGAAAGACTTTATTTTCTTTGTCCCATAGTTATGCAAAGTTATTTTTGATTTTTAGCTCCTCATACAAAAATTTGCATCTCATGAATTTAATAATAAGTTATATGCTACTGTCGTATGCACCTGATGGTTCATCTAATTAAGAGACAAATAGCTAGTAAACTTTACAGTGGACCTGCAAAATACAATAGCATATTCATGACAAAAAGAACAATCAAATAAGACTTTTAATTGGTAAGAGAGATGAACAAGGATTTTGTTGGAAAAGAGATGGGTTCACATTTGGGATGATGGAAGAAGGCCAGGGTTTTGTTTCTCACGTGGTTCTGTTTGTTTTAACGGATTTGTTGTGGGCACCGTCACTTCTTAAGGCTAAAGACTAAACTAATTAGCTTTTGGTATACGTTAAGGACCTTTTCCGTGAGGTGTTTTACATCAGGGACCAAATGGATCCAACGTCCATACATGAGGGACGATTTTGATCATTCCATGGAAAGTACTTCAACTCCATTGGACTACGAACGTATAAACTAACTTGTTTGGTTTTAAACTTTTGTATTTTTTTATTGGTTTAAATATTTTAAAAAATATTTTTCCATTGAGCTCATTTACATGAGAGAAAATAGTTTTTCAAATTTTTTTCCACCTTTCCCACCCCTACTAACCCGCAACCCCCCTTCCTATACCTAATCTCCCCCCCCCCCCCCCCATAGTATATATATATATATATATATATATATATATATATATATATATATATATTTTTTTTTTTTTTTTTTTTAAAGTATTTTACTCTCTAACTAAACACTAGAAAATAGTTACGAAAAAAATAGTGATAGAATAACTCATTTTCCGAGAAAACATTTTCCTTCGTACCAAACACACCCAAGTCCTAAAATCAAATCATATGAACCAACTATGCAACAATATATCACTAAGAAAAAACTTAAATATTTCCTTTTTTATTTTATCCTGCTATTTCAGAGAAGAGAGATGTACCATATATGATTATGCTATACACAAATCCATTTCATAAAAGAACAAGTCTTGAACTGAAGCTCAAAGTAGTTTAGAAGCTCAAACTTGCGAAGCAGAGTATATTAAACACTTGTGTGGACTTCAAAAATGCTTCATTTATGTCTACAGAGAATTGACCAATTCATAACATCAACTGTGTACTAACTGCTAATCAAGTCGCAAGCTTGATCTATGTGATCACAAATCACTCAAAATTCATATCCTTTTGCTTCCCTATACTGGAAAAAGAATCTCAAGTAGATCGAATAGGAAATTTTTATTTCAAAAGAATTCAGTCCCTTAAACTCCACCATACAGAAAGCAATCACACTGGAAGAGTTCATTTCCTGGCATAGGAATCAGCAGAAATTAAGAGATGGAGGCTGTCATCCACGACCCAACTAAGTGTCCATACCATTAGACCCGATAGTACATCCGAATGCAACTCCCTGGGACTTGCTCCTTGAAGCTTTGCCGATGAACGCTTATTAGGACTCTTAACTTGGTTCAGGTGGCAAAACTTTCAAACTCCGCATCCATTCGCAGAAGCTAGGATCATCGAAGTAAAGAAAGCTGCTTTTCAACTTCGTTCTCTGTTCTCCAGTCAATGTCCGAAGCTGTGGAAATCTTGCTTCCTGCAATGTCATTTGAGCAAAGTTACAATTTTGAATGCCCTTTAATGAGAAGGAATCTATCAGAACTGAAAATTCTAACAAAGCAAAACTCGCAGCATTTATAAAGCAAGAAGCAGCAGTCAAGTTTTACTTTCATCTCCTTTGATCCCTCACACTTATTAATCGTTCTCTAGATAAACTTGTTGTATATAAAGTTTCTTAGATATAACAAAGGACAAGAAAATTTCGCTTGTCATTTTGGCAGCGGAAAGAGGATTCTTCGATTCAATCATTATAAATGATAAGAATCTGCAACATTCAGCTTATCATTGGTCAAGAATAACAATAATAATAACCAGTCCTTTATATTTACAAGAGCAGGGAATTTCGTTATAATATCACCAAACCCACCCACCAAAAATCTACATGTGTTCATTTTCCGTTTTAATGAACTTCCTCTCAAACACAATTTGATAGTTATTGACATAGGAAGCAAGGGCTTTCTATAGTCTCCTGGCCAATTCTCAACGCTGCTGTTATCTGCTCAGCGCTGGTTCCTTTCACTGATGAGATCCTTTCACCACATTTTTTTTGTGTTTCATAGCAATATTAGTACATCCTTGGTTATGACTACTTTCAGGAAAGACTGCATTACTCTTCTTCTTCCTTGTATGGTTTCTATTCAGACGAATCTTCTTTATATGTTGAAATTTGGACAACAATGTTCATAAAATTGCATTTCCCCGATATTCTGCATAGCTTTCTGGTTCATTTTAATGGTAACTCTAATATCTTGAGTGCCCAGATTTTGTTATCTATCTTGATCTGTTGGCATAACAACTACTCTGCTAATACCAGACAGAACATTTGCTCCATAACTCTAAGCTTGAAAGATTTTTCTCCATAAAAGTATGCAAACCTCTCCATCGTAATTGTGAGAAAGCACGGGAGAAAAATATATAATTGATATTAAACATGATACAATGAGCCCCATATATATATATATATATATATATATATATATATATATATATATATATAAATATATATATATAAATACATAACCTATCCTACTCCTAATACACATTGGATTAGGGTTCTACTATTTACATATTCTAACACTCCCCCTCAAGCTGGTGCATATAAATCATATGTACCGAGCTTGTTACATATGTAGTTAATACGAGGACCAGTGAGGGACTTGGTGAAAATGTCTGCAAGCTGATCATTTGACTTTACAAACTTTATAGCAATATCTCCCGAGAGTATCTTTTCTGACAAAGTGAGAGTCAATCTCAATGTGCTTAGTTCTCTCATGGAACACTGAATTTGACGCAATATGAAGAGCAGCTTGATTATCACACACAAGTCCCATCTGACTAACATCACCAAATTTCAGCTCTTTGAGCAACTGTTTGATCCAAGCTAGTTCACATGTCGCCATAGTCATTGCATATTCTGCTTCTGCACTAGATCGAGCAACCACATTCTGTTTCTTGCTTTTCCAAGATACCAAATTTCCTCCTACTAAGACACAATATCCAGAAGTAGAACGTCTGTCAGAAGGCGATCCTGCCCAATCAGCATCGGAGTATCCAACGATCTGCTAATGGCCTCGATCCTCAAACAATAAACCTTTACCTGGAGTTGATTTTATATAACGAAGAATGCGAACAACTGCATCCCAATGACTATTACATGGAGAACCCATAAACTGGCTCACAACACTCACAGGAAAGGAAATGTCAGGTCTTGTCAACTTGGAATCAATAGATCGCCACAAAATACTGCATAATTGAGCATCGATCTTCTCCCAATGTGCTTTGGCTTTTTCATCTCCGTCACTAGATTCCTTGATTAGATGATCTTGAACACCTTGACCTTTACACCACAACTCGACAGACGAAGCCCAAGCTAGGTAGTTTGAACCTCCTATTAAAGGTTCTGAGGTAATCATAACACCGGAACTGCCAAAACCCGGGTTTCTAGACGCGAAAGCATCAAGTCCCAAAGACATCATTGGATTATCACCAAATAAACAGAAAGAATCAACTGAAAACTCGCTGAAACACTATAGCTGCCGGAAAAAGTAATGTAGCTACCGAAAAAAATTCAAAGTTGTCGGAATTGAAAAATAAAAATATGGATAGGCTCGGAATTCGAGGGCGATCAGATTGTCCTGAAAGGAATTTTTTGAAATTCTGACTGGAAGGTGTCTCACGCACCGGCGCGTGGGATAGACTCGCCGGCGGCGGCAGAACTCCGCGGGCGCGTGGCGGCGCGTGGGGGGTTATTTTCTGGTGATATTTTCTAGGGTTGGTCGGAATTATATTCCAAGCCTTGTGGTGGTCTCGGATTTTGCACAACACCCACAAAAGGGTGATTTCATTAAGGACAGCCTCTTAAGTCGCCGGAAAATTGCACGGCGACAAGGTCTTTCTTCCCGGAAGTTGCTGGAATGACGCACAACTATGATATTCTCACTGGAGCTCTGATACCATGTGAGAACGCACGGGAGAAAAATATATAATTGATATTAAACATGATACAATGAGCCCTATATATATATATGTATATATATATATATATACATAACCTATCATACTCCTAATACACATTGGATTAGGGTTCTACTATTTACATATTCTAACAGTAATGAGTATGGGCTACGTTATTATCTGAGCAATAACTCTTATTTGTGCTTGTTAGTTAGCCAGATGTCATTTTTTGTTATCGTACCACAAGGTTTAATTTACTCTTCCTTGAGCCGAGGGTCTTCCGAAACAACCCCTCTACCTCCACGAGGGTAGGGGTAAGGTCTGCGTACATACTACCCTCCCCACCCTCCCCAGACTCCACTTGTGGGATTATAGTACTAGGGATGGCAATTGGGGCGGGGCGGGGCGAGGCAGGGAAATCTCTTAATGGGGTAAAGCAGGGCAGGGTAGGGCAAAATTTTATTTTTAGAAAATCTTAATACGGCAGGGCAAGGGCAAATTCCAAGTTAATAACTGGGTCAGGTTATTGTTGTTCTTTTCCCCCAATTCCTACTTTGAATATACGCATTATAATGTGTTTCATGTATAAGTTCAGCTGCTGTATAGTTCACTTTTCCAATTGTTTCTACTAATTATTAAAAAATATTTCCTTTCTAATTATCTCCCAAAAAGAAGTTAAATGAGTGATGGTCATAATTAAAATTTGTTCGAGATAAAATGACTAGGATGAACTCTTGAAATGCCAAAATCGTTGATGTCCTCCAAACTGAAAGTAAATTTGTCAATATTTGGATGAGAAGATGCGAGAAGCGAGGCTGAGGTGGTTCGGGCATGTGCGGAGGAGAAGTCCTGATGCCCCGGTGAGGAGTTGTGAGCGGCTGGCGATGGTCGACGTACGGCGAGGCAGAGGGAGGCCTAAGAGGTATTGGGGAGAGTGGATTAAACATGACATGGCTAGAATGCGGGTTTCCGAGTACATGGCCCTTGATAGGAAAGTCTGGAGGTCTATTATCAGGGTTGTAGGATAGGGGCTCCTAGAGTTTTTCGTACTCCTCACTCGGGATTGGGTGAGGCTTGGCAGGGCTATCCATAGATGATTTGTGTATTGGATTGTGTCTCCCTTATGGTAGTTATTTATGATAGTTACTGTCCGATATTATTGCATGCTATTTTATTTATGGTTCTTATGCTTAGATAATTACTTATGCTATTTCTGCTGGAGTTACTAATGCACTTTTGTTTTTGTTTTTGTTTTCCTTTCCTTCACTGAGCCGTCCTTTCCTTCACTGAGCCGAGGGTCGATTGGAAACAACATCTCTGCCCTTTCGGGTAGGGGTAAGACCCGTCTACATATTACTCTCCCCAGACCCCACTATGTGAGACTACACTGGGTAGTTGTTGTTGCTGGTGTTGGTGGTGGTTGTCTTCGAATACACTTATTTCATTAATTTGATTTGTAATCTCCAATATATATTTCATCAAAATGTGCATCGTTTTACTCACGAATGTTTTACTTTTTCCGCTGTCACCTTATTTCAAATATATCATAATAAAGATATGAGAAAATCTTCTTTTGATTTCCTTTTGCTCGAATAATCCCACATTTTCTGTAAAATCATATGTTTAAAAAAAATTAAATAGAATATTACAAAATAAAAAAAAAAATGAAGAAGAGTCTAAACGGGGCAGGACGGTGCGGGGCGGGGCGGGGCGGGTTAAAAACTTAGTAGGCCAAAGCTTGCCCTGCCCTACCCCAATAGCCATCCCTAGATTATACTGAGTATGCTGGGAGTTTAATTTACTCAGTAAATCAAATGCTTAAACACCAAATATCGCTGGAAGAGAGAGAGAGAGAGAATAGATTATACTGCTTTGGAAAGATCAGTCCTTTCAAATCATAGTTAATAACTCATTGCCGCTCAACAATCTTACTCAAACAGAAATAATAAAAAGAGGTAGTATGTCAAAGTGGCTAATGACAGGCATAATTGAAATCCATTTACCTGTTCATACGGAGGGTCCTTGTGTGCCGGTATCAGACGCGAAACAAAATATCGAGCCTGAGAACTCCCTTCCTGTGGCATACCAAAATTTAAATATCCATTGTTTCGAAATATGAGAATGCATAGTTTTAAAATCAGGAACAAGAATACCTTGAATGCAAGAATCCGAGGAGCTGGAAACCGCACTTCTGTGAGCTCTTCAGCTAAAGTTCTGCAAGCTGCTAATGCTGCTGCACCTTTACCCTCCTGAGCGTCAAGTTCCGCACCCTGAATACATCCGATGAAATGATGTGGAATAACATCCAAAAATAAACAAACAAATAAAAAGATAAACCAATTTAAAAAATTCAACAGAACCAAAAGAGAAAATCATAAAATTCCTATGTTCAAAGCTTCGAAATGGCTCTTTTTAATTAAGGAAATCTGACAAATGACGTATGACCACCAAAATTAGTAATTGGAAAAAGCTGGAAAAAACAGAAAATCTCTATACTGTACTTCATTCTAAGTAGCATCCACAATGAATCTAAAGCAGCTAAAGAAAAATAAATGGAGTAGCTTGCAAGCCATCATCCTCGCACAATGACAGCAAATGCGTAAAAAAAATGGAAAGGAAGCACAGACATGAAGATATATCTGAAAGTCACTATCAGGTGCATTCGACTTCTACTTGAAAGTTGATCCCAACAAAAAATTTCACAGATCAGGTTTGTAAGTTTGAGATCGAGAGGGGGGGCAAGATTATTATTTGGATGCACTAAGATATGTCTAGATTCTACCGAGCATTTGTAATGAAAAACAGAGAAAAACTTATTATACCATCACCTATGAGAGTTATTATATCATCCACCCTTTTTCGTTTTTCTAAATTATGTATTACAACTCTCAGGGCCGGCAATCTTGACGGTTCTACAGATTATTGCATATAGTGCGGCACATTCCAGTCCATAGCTTATCCTTATTTTCATTTTTACTTCCCAAATGTGAGCCCGTCATATTCTAGATCAAATCACTGATGCGAGTCCTCTGTAATATTTACTCCAGCACCTACTTAGTACTTCTAATGAGTTCTAAGATATCAATAAAAGCTATCTGTTACTTAACAAAAAGGGGCCAGATAACAATAAAATATAAAATAATATTAGGACGACGTAATCAAGCATGAAGGTTCATGAGCTGAAGAAGGAAAGAAAACAAGCAAAGGAGAAAAACTAAAGGATCTAATTTTTGATAAAGAAAAACTAAAGGATCTACTAGAAATGTTAAATGCAAGCACTTAAATGGCACTTAAAAGAAAGAGGTAAGTTGCATACCAACCAAATGAAGACATCAGTGCCATGATCAAGAACAACTGCTGCATCAGATTGCATAGCAAGGTCATAAGCAGGTAGTTCCTCAAAAGTGCCACCTTGTCTATGCATCAGACAGCGAGGAGCGACCATTCGGAGGGACAGATCAAATCCTGCATTCAGAAACAAGTTTCGCAACACAGATCTCTCATCTTCATGACCAAGAATGTTTCCAAGAAGTGGCCCCCTTCTAAGATGGAATAAGAGTTCTGGTAACACAGAGAGCTCCCTAGGAAACCGATAGAGTTTCGATTTGGGCATTTGAGAACCAAATTTGCTTGTGATATCTTTGATTCTTTCATCAACCGTGACTCGCATATCAAGTGCATCATTGGCATACTTGGCTCTCAAAAGTGTCCTCTTGGCAATAAGAACAGCAGCCACTTCATCTTGAACACTCTCAAGATATGATGAGACACTGTCCACAGTAGGCAATCGAACAGTGATGACTCTGGTGATATCTGACTGGTAGACATCAGAAAACTTAAAGGCAAACTGGAAATACACAAAATCGCGCTTAATGTCTCTCTTGGTTTCCATGGATAACGCAAAACTCTGTGTTTCTTCGACGCTTAGCATTTGTATGACAAGAGCATCGTCGTTTTTAAAAGTTTCATTGCTGTCCACATGCGCCTCTTCACCGGGGCCTATAACTTGACTAACAAAAATATCCTCAGAACAGCGAACCTCCAGTAAGCCATGTGAACCTGCAGCCCTCCCAGATGCTCTCTGCAAGTTCACACCAAAAGCCTCTCCAAAGTCATCGTGGAGAATAAGTACACCCCCAGAGGCTTTTGCAAGAGGCTGCAGGACAGGCACTCTAACTGGACATGTGCCTGCACATAATATATCGATAACTGTGTTCTTCCTAAACGCCTCACGACCTAGGGTTTCCATCCACTTCAATGAAATTTTCTCCATGTGAGCATAGTTAGGATGAGAAAAAGAATACGGAACCGAACCAGGGCCACATGTATTTGGTCCACCAGCACAGACAATAATTCTGCTGTTTCCGCCGGGCCTTTTAACAATACCCTGTGACATTTCTGCCGATGGACCTTGAATAATTGCCGAAGCAACTTCAATTGCTGTACCCAGGCAACGGTCTCTAGAAGCTTCTGCAATATCAAGTTTGTATGGCCTAAATGATGAGAATATTGAGTGTGCGACAGGAAGAGATGCGTGCATAGGAGACAAGTATATCCCGGTCCCATAAATCAATGCTTTCAAGGACTCCTGATCTGGTGATTTGTTACCAGGAAATACATCAGCTGATGCTACAGATTCTTCTGAAAAATCATAAACTGAAACAGTGCTTCCATACGTGACAATCCCGAGTCTTGTAGTTGGAGGCAATGAATCCACAAATGCGTGCAAAGAGCTCTGAAGATGCTGGAGATGAGGTTCATCTAAACACTCATCTATTACAAGAACAACTGGTGCTGAAACTCTGGAATCAGACACTGGGAAGAAACCAGGCCTCTTATTCCCTGTCTGGACATAATCAACTGAAGGTAATGATAGTTCCGGCACATTGCGAAGTTCTTCCTTGCTGGAAGCTACATAGTCCCCTTCACTTCCGTTGAGATCACGACATATTACACACTGCCACTGCCCTGAGCCAGGTAAAATATTGCTATAATGATTTGCATATGCTCCACAATTATGGCAACGATGAGGATCACGTTGTATCATTTGAGGACCAGGTGACATCTCCCTTCCGGAAGAAACTAATGCCCCAAAGCCTAGACTTGGAATATTTGCAAGTTTTTTCTGCTTCAACACCTTCAGAAGACGAGCCAATCATCAGTAAGAATAAATGGCTAAATGTAAACAGCAACAGACAGTGACTTCAAAAAATGACCTGCAACCGCACGGCTCATAGTGAAATGAATTACTATCAGATTTATAAGGATAAGACACTACGACAGAAATAAGTTTCCATACCTTGTGAGCCGAGAAGAGAACGTTTGGAGATTCCGTAGCAGGTGTCCACTCTTCAGTAGCATCAGAACTCTGGTGATGCAGATCAACAGAGCCATTCGAAAACTGGGGAGGTGATGATGTGGGGAGAGACGAAGCAGAGGAATAGGCAACAGGCTGCGGGGTGGCCGGAGAAGTTCTAAACGGAACAGCAGCAGGTTGGAGCGGTGATGAAAACACAGGAGGTCCAGGTGGGGTACTCAAATGAGGAGCAGGGCTTCCAGTTCTAACTCCATTAGCAGGTGATGGTAAATTAGGTGTCTTCATAGATGGAGAAGGAATCTGGTTTGGTTGAATAATTGGTGGTGGAGGAAATATAGGACCTGTTGTTGTTGGGAATGGGGGAGGACTAAAAATTGGTGACTGGGCAGTTCCTTGCTGAGGAGATGGTATAGTGACAGAGTATCCAACCGATGATTCGGGTCGTTTCGCCATCAAAATGGCATCAAAAGAAAATCTTTTTGCACGGATTTTAAACAAGGTAAGAATCTAGAGGATTAAAAAAAACCAAAACCCTCCTCAATCACATCCAAGATCTCTTCGGAGACTCTAGGTCCAAGAAAAATTGGAAACAAATGTCAGAAAAATCTACAAGAGCTCCACAGTTTAAAAAAATGAGGATAACACCTTAAAACCAGAGAAGGAATATGAATAATGCAATATATCCAAGAATTCAGTTGATCATAACATGCACCAAAAGAAACAGTAAAGATGTAAATTTTATCAGAATTTACCGCAAACCCAAGTTGGAATTTACCCAAATGAGGTCTTCTCTCCGGGATGATAAATCTATCTAATCAAGAAAAAGAACAGAATTATGGAGTCGGACCAGATTGGTAAAAGGGGACAGTCTTGAAAATTTCGTGGGTAATTACATTTTTAGTAGAGAAATTGACATACCTGATTTCCAATTGATGCTGCGATTTGGTATCAACAAACTGAAAATTGATTTTTCGAGAGTTCCCCAGAGACGGGGGAAAGTAACCGGCAGCTGCTCTCTCTCTCTCTCTCTCTCTCAGCACTTGTTCCCCTAGGAGAATTAAACATGGCGCGTCAAGGGTGCGCGTGGGATTATTAAATAGGCCTTTTTACACGTGGCTCGCTGCTTCTCCGCCATGGCGCACCACAGAATGAGTAATTTTTTCGGAGGTGTTTGGTATAACGAAAAATGTTTTTCGTAAAAAATGTTTTTCAACAAAATGTTTTTTGGAAAATAAGTAATATTTTTATTTATTTTTAGGTGTTGGGTATGCAAATTAAGAAAAATGAATTCTCAAGGGTATTCATAAATAATTTAAATATAATAAATATGAAGCCATAAACTTTTAAAGTAACAAGTAACAACCTTTTAGACCCACAAATTTAATAAACTTTCGAACCGCTAAACATTCAAAATCGAGAAATTTCGAATCCGTAAACTTCATAATTTCTAAATCCGTAAACTTTCAAACACATAAACCTTTAAACTCATAATTTTAAAAAAATCGATAAATAATAAAATTAAAACTCAAAAATATATTTAAATTTTCTTTGGGGGGGGGGGGGGGAAGGGGCTGGGGGCAGTAAAACAAAAAAACAAAAAATTAACTTACAAAAAAATAAAGAAATTTTTTTTTCGGGAGGCGGGGGGGGGGGGGGGGGGTTGGGGTGGTGCAGAAAAATTAAAAAAATAGAAATTTAAAATTGCAAAAAAAATAAAGGTAAAAAAATATTTTTTAGGCGGGAGGGGGGAGGGTAGGAGAGGGGAGGGGGTAGTAGGGTGGGTAGTATCGGAAAAACTGAAATTTAAAAAAAAATATACTTTTTTTTTAGAGGGGATGGGGTGGGTTAGTAAGGGTGGGGAAGGTTGCGAAGGAGATTTGGAAATTATTTTCCCTTCTCTTGATAAGGAAAATATTTTCCTCCAATTGGAGGAAAATGAATGGACAAGGAAAATATTTTTCAAAACACTTAAGCCAACCAAACATAAAAAAATTGAAAAATATTTTCCTTCATACCAAACAGACCCTTCTTTTTCTTTTTTTTTGGAAAGTCTCAATGTAACATTCCTCATATCAAGTTAGATTGCCCATGAAAAGTTGTTATCCATATCTAGTATACCAAGTTTAGGATAAGTGCGATACGCATGTACCATATATATATATATATATATATATATATATATATATATATATATATATATCGATATTGTATAAGGTAAATTTGGTTAGCGACGGGTAGATGAATGATGAAGTGACACAGTTGAAGACATGTAATATAGGAGTATGACTTAACAAAATTAATATCGGATAAATATATGTGTTCAGAACTTTATAAATTCCGAAGGCATGAGAACCGACAATGAAGATTTGAAAAGAAGATATCGGTTAGGAAAGACAATATTCAATTAGCAGCCGTAATAAATCTCTCTATTAATGACCAATCGTTATGTTTCTACTAATAGGAATTTTATTCTCATTCAAGAAGCGCTTGATTTGAGAATATTGTCTCCCTTAATAGAGCTATAAAAAGAAAATATAGATCCATTATAGGACATGAAATATTTTGTAGCAGTCCTTGTTGATCTTGTTGATATATTGAGGTCACAAAAAGTGGTGGACTGACGACCCAAAGGGGTCATCACTGGTTTTCTCTCTTTTATGTGCTCCTGAGGCCTTGAAAGCCTCATTATTAGACGCCTTGATTTGCGTGCACAGTTTGAGCGCACAGTCGAAAAGCTTAAATATGAATTATGTGTGAAAAATAATAAATTTTGATATTAATATGATTAAAGTTGAATATTGGTCAATATTTTAGGTAAACGGACCCGGACCCGTGATTGGATGGTCAGGGAGGGTCTGTAGGAAAATATGGGACTCAGACTTATGCCTGAAATCGAAATTCGAGGTCTCGAGCCCGAGAAATGAATTTTTAAAGAAATTATTTTTCTGAAATTTATATAGAAATTTGAAATGAAAATAGATTAGATAGTGTTGGTAACGAGCCCATATTTTGGTTCGGCGCCCAGTACAAGTGTATAAGTGGTTTAAGCGCTTTCTGTGAAAATTTGGTTGAAATCGGACGTCATTTGACGTGTTTTACACCGAAATATCGAAAAAATAAAAGTTTTTGAAGTTTGATGAAAAAGTGATGATTTTGAGGTTTGATTCTTCGTTTATGATGTTATTTTGGTGATTTGATCGCACGGTTAAGTTTGTAGGATGTTTGTGTGTTTCCTTAGGAGGCTCGAGGGCTCAGGAGTGTTTTCGGAGGTGTTCGGGGTAGTTTGAACTTAGTAAAAAGTTGCAAAAAAATCTAGTATTTTTGCACAGGGATTTCCTTCATCGCGTTCGCAATAACCTCTTCGTGTTCGCATTCGGGCCATCGCGATCGCGAAGCTTTGCTTCTTCCTTCAATGCGTTCGCATAGCTTGTCAAGCGTTTGCATAGGCCAATTCATTGGACCCCAGAATTTTCCTCTTCGCGTTTGCAGTCCTTCCCTTGCGAACGCGTAGCTTGCCAGCTCCCCCTTCTTCGCGAACGTGACACCCCTGTCCCGAGCGCATAGAGTAATTGCCTAGTGATTTTTTTTAAAATTTTCAGAACAGTAGCTCGGGTATTATTCCAAATTTCTCACAAAATCTCTTCTTCCCCAAACTCTAGGAGTCCATTGAAGCCCCCATTCTTCAAGACCACTTGGGTAAGTAAATTCCCACTTATTTCCTTCATTTTCCTTCATCAATTATTGAATTTCAAAGCTTAAATTACATAGATTAGGGTGGAAATTGGGGGAATTGGGTAGAGTTAGGGTTTTTCAATTTTTTTTAATTTAGACCTCGTTTTTGGGTCGAATTCGAAAACAAATTGTTTGTGACGACCCAAAGGGTCATCACCGTAATTCTCACTTTCTTTGTGCTTCTGAAGCCTTGAAAATCTCTTATTTGGCTGCCTCGATTTGCGTACGCAGTTCGGGCGCGAAGCCGAAAAATTTTTTTGTAGAAATATTTTAATTCAGTGTTAAAAATTCTGAATTTTGATAATAATAATATTGCTATAGTTGTTAAGTGTAGAAAATTTTTTATTAGGGTTATATTCCTAATAGTGCAATAGAAACCATGCTTAGGATTCATACATGCATTAGAAATCATGCTTTTAGGTCACGTGCTTTTTGCTCCAGCATCTTATCCGCCACTAATCCATGTTTTTTGTCTATAACTTAGAAATCCTGCTCGTAGGAAAATAAAAACATTGGCATAAAATTTGTTACTCTTGAACTTTCAGAAGTCATATTTCAATAATTCTACAACTCTTGCGCTCATTTAGAAAATATGCATTAGGGACTCTATTTTTTAAAAATCCTGCCATTTGCATGTGCATATTAGATATTATGTTCTAGGATCATGTTTGCACTTTGTTTAAGTCGCCTAGTTAATTATTGATTCATGAACAGGTAATAAAAAAAATGATCTCACATTGTGTTGTTTTCTAAATAAAACTAGAGGCATTCGTATCAACTAGAACAACATGCTCTTATGGTAAAACAAAATTTCAAACTGTTTTTAATAATTCTAAATAATTTCTACATATTATTTTACGCCTAGTCAAGCCTTAGGTAATCAATATTAAATAAAATCAGAACTGTCCTTGTAATTAGTGTTTAATTATCAACTGTTAAAATTAGTAGGCAAGCCTGATTCAAACTTCCTTTCTGAGTCATGTAATATAGTTGGTTATGATGTTATCACCTAGATACCATGCTTTAGAATTCAGAATTCATACTTTATCTGTGTATGAGTCATGATGTTCATGTGCGCAGTATGTGGGGGTATGTTTGAGCCTTTTGTTTGTTTTCCATGCTCCATTTAATTGAAATCCTACTTGTTAATTATATGTCACCTTAGTATTTTACCTTTAAACTTGAGGGTTTGCCTAGAACCTCTTTTTATAGGATAGGAGTCCTAAATTCCTTCAGGACTGATAGGAAGGGACGGGTAATATAACATGCAATAAGAGTCGAGACCAATCTTGCTTTAGTTACACGGGGTGGCAAAAGGTATATATAGATATGATGACCGGTGTTTTAATACCATATGTAGCCCCTCTTTGAGGAGTGTCAAACCGGGTATTGCATTAATGTGATCCATATTACGAACAAACGTAGGACACCCCCTTTTACATTCCCGAACATGCTTAGATTGTAATTCTTTTCAAAATATTACTTTCATTAATTGTTTTCCAAACATTTGTGTATTTAAACCTAAACCCTTTATTATTTGAGCCATACTTGTTTATCTTCTGCTTGTACAAATTCACAAAAAACTGTTGGGTCGGGAACCACACTAGTGGATCCTGAGGGGTACCTAACACCTTCCCCTTAGGATAATTTCAAGCCCTTACCCTATCTCAGGTTACCAAACGTAGTTATGAATGAACCCTATAGGTTCCCTAACCACTACTAGAAAATGAACCTATTCCGGCGGTTATTTAGCAACGGTTATATAACCCTTGCAATAGATAGTCTATTGCAAGGGTTACAACCATCGTAATAGCTGCTTAAGTCTGTTAAGACAGAATTAAAATGAAACTGTTGCAATAGGATTAAAACCTTTGCCAAATATATCTCTATGGAGACAATTTTGTGAAAATACTCTGTGGGGACAGTTCTGTGAGGGTTTCATTTCCCTCCGCTATTTCCCTCCACTATTTCACAAAACCGCGAATGCTTCTTTTATAATTAAAAAATATATAATTATATCAAATAAAGTAAAAGAGAGTATTGTCTTCTTTTATTTTGTCAAATTAAAGGAAAGAGACTCCGTGAAAAAATACACTGTGTCTTCTTCAAGAGCAAAATCGACCAAAATCAAAAATCTATGAAGCTTCTTCAAAAGTGAAAATCGGTTCCACAAAATTCGACCAGTCAATATAAAAGCTTTTCTATTTAGTTCATTGAGAAAAACCCTCCATTGAAGCTTCTTCAAGAGCAAAAAGTATCTCCAAATCCAGCGAGATTTCGACCAGCGAAGGATTTTGACCAGCAAAGGCTTTGACCTATATTGCTCTCTACCCCAATAGGTCTGCATGCACTCCTCCATGGCTTATAAGTTCCCTATCTCTAGATTTGCTATTCAAGTGTGTTTGGAAAAGATTACAAAATATGCAAATGGATTTCTATGAAGTTACTATCTATTGTTCTAATTTATGTTTGGTTTTTAATTTTGGTGTATTTTGAAATTTATATCTCAAATTTGGCGTAAATTTGAGTTTTTCGGGAAAAACTCGATGAAAAAAAATTTGGGTTTTACTAAAATTGGAGTTTGAGAAACTGGGTTTCATTTCGTTGAGCCAAAGTTTTATTCAAAATTTATTTTGTACTTGCTATTGAGTTTACTGCTGTTTGGGAGGAATTAAAGTGAAAACTACCTTTCAAAACTCCATTGTTGAGGTCGACAAAATTCTAATACATAAATAGGGATATTTAAAGGTTGTAAAGTTGGAGAAAATTGTTGTTTATATATGGGGATTTTTCTTTTTGTGTTTGTTTTCTGTTTCGTTGGCTCTTGTGTTCTAAAATGGGTGTTCTGGCATATGCACCAGATTTGCTCAATTTATTTAGTGTGCGTTGCTTACGACCATACAATTTTTGGATTATGGTGAACGGTGTTGTAAAAAGCGTGCGCTTCTCGCTTAAAGCACTGAAGCGATGCGAGGCGAGGATAGCTTGCTTTTCTGCCACAAAAGCGACTCACATGAAAAAAGTGCACACTTTACCTTGTTGAGCAAGAAGGGCAGCGATCCAAAGAGCGTGCTTAAGTGAGGTTAAGTAGCTGTTAGGTTTTTTTTAAAAAAAACTTGGCAAAAACTTAAAACAAACAAACACTTCTTCTCCAAGCGACTTCAACGACTGCTTCAGTGCTTCATCTTTGTAAGTTTCTTCTTCTCTCCTTCTCTTCTTCTTCTTCTTCTTCTTCTTCTTCTTCTTCTTCTTCTTCTTCTTCTTCTTCTTCTTCTTCTTCTTCTTCTTCTTCTTCTTCTTCTTCTTCTTCTTCTTCTTCTTCTTCTTCTTCTTCTTCTTCTTCTTCTTCTTCTTATTATTATTATTATTATTATTATTATTATTATTATTATTATTATTATTATTATTATTATTATTATTATTATTATTATTATTATTATCCTTCTCTTTTTCTCCTTCTCCTTCTCCTTCTCCTTCTCCTTCTCCTTCTCCTTCTTCTTCTTCTCTTCTCTTCCTCTGATTTTCTTCCGTTCTTGTTTGACTCCTTTTCTCTTCTTTTTTCTATTTTTTTCCACTTTTTATTGCTCTATTCTTGTGTGGTTGTTCCCTAAATTCTGCTCTATTCTTTCTATGCTCTATTTTTTTTCTTCTTCTTTCTAGCTTACTGGAACAAGGATTACTAATTGTTGATTTACTTATGTGTCTCATAGAATATTCAATGAGTAATGGAGATAAGAGTTGGATGGGTCTTCGACGATCCACCAATTATTATATCCGTGGAGTAAATGATTTTCTTGATAAATCGTTTGAACGATCTTCCCAAGGAAATAAAATATTATGCCACTATAAAAAGTGCTTTAGTCATTACTGGCATAATAGAAATGTGGTGGAGGATCACTTAGTTGCTTATGGGTTCACATATGGATACACCGAATGGGTTTTTCATGGAGAAAGGTTTTCCTCCAGATATTTTCCACGTCCAACTAATGATGATGATAGTTCGGATATGCATGATGATATTGATGGTCTGCTTCATGATACTTTTAGAAATGTAGACAGTGACTTGAGCCATGAAGGAGTGAGAGAGGGACCATCTGAAGATGCAAAGAGATTTTTTAAACTAGTGGATGAAGGAAAACAAGAGCTGTATCCAGGGTGTGAAAGTTTCTCTAAATGGATTTCACCATTCGGTTGTTCTTGTTTAAATGCATTCATGAGTTGAGTAATGTGGCATTTTCTGACTTGTTAGACTTGATAAAAGAGGCTTTTCCATTTGCTAAGTTACCTTAGTCTTTTCACAAGGCAAAAAATGTGATAAAATATTTGGGCCTTCATTATGATAAAATACATGCATGCCCCAACGATTGTATGTTATTTTGGAATGAGAATGAGAAGGCAGATAATTGCTCTGTGTGTGGATCTTCTAGATGGAAGAATGTGCGTGATGGCTTGACTAATAGGAACAACAAAGTTGCTGCAAATGTTTTAAGGTACTTTTCTTTAAAGCCAAGGCTTCAGAGGATATTCATGTGTTCTGAAACAGCTGTAGCAATAAGATGGCATGCTACTGAACAACCCAAAGATGGAAATATAAGACATCCTGTGGATGGGGAAGCTTGGAAGGATTTTGACTTGTTGCACCCGGAAATCTCTAAAGATCCTCGTAATGTTATATTGGGTCTTTCAAGCGATGGTTTTAACCCATTTCGAACCATGAGCATTTCCCATAGTACATGGCCAGTCATGTTAATGAACTATAATTTATCACCATGGATTTCCGTGAAGCCGGAGTATATAATATTGTCAATGATCATTCCACGTCCATCGTCTCCAGGAAAGGATATAGATGTTCACCTACAACCACTAATTGCTGAGTTGAAGGAACTGTGGGAAAAGCGAGTAGAAACATATGATGCTGAAACTAACCAAACATTTTTAATGCGTGCAGCCTTATTGTAGACAGTTAGTGATTTTCCAGCATTATCAATGCTTTTTGGATGGAGCACCAAAGGGATTTGGGCATGCCTCGCTTTTAATTATGATACTTGCTCTCAATATCTCAAACATAGTTGTAAAATGTGTTACTTGGGGCATCGGGCATTTTTACCACACAACCATCCATTTCCGAAAGATAAGAAATCATTCAATGGTGAAGAGCAGCATCAAGCCATGCCTACTCCCTTATCGGGGGTAGAAGTGCTCGAAGAACTACGTGAATTCAATAATATCTTTGGAAAAGGCCTCGGTTTAATGACGGTCCGTGGAAGAAAAGATCCATCATTTTTGAATTACCATATTGGGCACATAATAAATGGAGGCACAATCTTGACCTGATGCATATAAAGAAGAAGATATGTGATATTTTTCTTGGGACTTTGTTAGATATACCTGGAAAGTTCAAGGGTCATGTAAAATATAGCTATGACTTGCAAGAGATGGGCATACGCAAGGAGCTTCAACCATTAGAAGATGATAAAAATCGAAACGTTTATCTTGCTAAAGGTTGTTATTCCCTGAAACCGGAAGAAAAAAAGATTATTTTGCACCGTCTTAAAGAATGCCAAATTACCAAAAGGGTGTGCCTCAAATATATCACATCGAGTGCGAGTGGAGGACATGAAAATATCAGGATACAAGAGCCATGATGCTCATTTAATAAGAAAGCTAAGAATTTAATAATGTCCTAATACTCAACCTTCCACTTGGTTCATTTCTCTTCTCTGGTTTTCTCGTGGGTCTATTATATGATTATGAGACTACAAAAACAACTGGTGGTGGCAACACTTGTGTTGGCGCTCACTGCTACAGGCTAGTATTCATAGTTATGTCTATAGTGTGCATCGTTGGATTCGGATTGGATATTCTGCTAACTATCAGAACCAAGAACATATATGCTAAGATTTATGCAAGCAGGAAAACAAAGAAGAGTACTACAACTGTATTTATTTTGATAAATGAATGGTTATTCTCTTTGGGTAGTATGTGTTTTGAGGTAAGTTGGGAGGATTGATAGGAAATGTTTTTCCTAATGATATCTTTTCACTTACTTGTGCAAATTTGGAATTCATATTTGTGTTTGATTAGTTCGAATTCATAGATGAACCAAACATGATAGATGTCACTCAGAATGTGCACACTCTAGTTCAAGATGCTTTAGTTCCCTCCGCTGAATTATGCCTAGCCGAGTAAATTGATTTCTGTGCCTCGAAGTTACAAAGAAAGATTTTGTTGACTAAGATGGAAATTAGAGCCAAATACTCTTTTTCCAAAATATCATCATCACCATTAGTTTCAGCCAAGAAGGATGGTATTGCTATTCCCAAATTTGTAATGGATTTCATGGATACTGTGGTGGAGATTCTTCGTGATCTAGTCGATGATCCTTGCTCATTACTTCTTTATGTTCCACAAACCAAGGAACATGTTGAAGATGTTTCAAAGGAATTGAAACTGCTGCGAACTTTTGTTTGCTTTTTTTTCCAGAGAGATTCTTTTTTTCCAGAGAGATTCATAGAGCATCAGAGCCAACATCTTGCTAATTTCTTCACTCATGTTTTAGTTGTGACCGTCCATGCATCAATGTTTGTCTGGTTGTATTTTTCATGCTATGGCTACGAAGATCATTATCAATATATGGCTTTCTAGGTGAAATCAATGTCTCCCTTTTCTTGCAAATGAAATTTAAGCCCATTCATCCAAGCATCTATAAGATATATATTGCACTCCTCTGAATTAAAAGCTTAATTTTCAAGCCTCCAAGGTTCTCGTTTCCTTTTTTCGTCATGTTACGACGAACCTTCACACCTTGTGGGACTATACTTGGTAGTAGTTGTTGTTGTTACTTGGTTATGGATAATTTTATAAAGGATACAGATTTGGGTCCATTTCCTTCATGTGACTTGTCATGACATTAATATACATATATATCTTTAAATAAAATTCTTTTATACAACTTTTGCTAAGTTGTTTGTTTTTTGATTATTTGTAGGTGGAGAACTTCAAGCAGGCGACAAAAGTGCTAAAGGTCTTACTTAGTAGCATTCAGTGGCGGAGCCAAGAATTATAAAAAGGGGTGTCAAAAAAATTGCTACTATGGGAAATGGAACTTGCAATCTTATGTAATTTTTGACACCCCTTAACCATTACACTAAGAGTTTGTCTTGTGTCAAGGGTTGTCAACCCCTTGTAAATATTTAATTCTTAAGAAAAAATTACCTAAAATACCTATCTACATAGTGTTATTTTCCGGCGAAGGGGTGTTGGTTGACACCCCTTGGGTAAGGGTGGCTCCGCCACTAGTAGCATTAGGTTGATTCATGAAGAAAACTTCACATATGCTGTAAAAATATTTCATTTTTGTACACTTTGGAAACTCATGTGTTCTAATTCATTGGCAGTGTTATATTTATATGGATATTACTCCTATTATGGATCCTTATATATATATATATATATATATATATATATATATATATATATATATATATATATAACTGTTGCAATAGATGTATGGTAGGCATTGCAGTAGCCTAGAAATAACCGTTGCAATATATCAATATATCTGTTGCAATAGCAGGAGCCCAAAATCGCATAAGCCAAAAGTTACCGTTGCAATAGTATATCGTAACCGTCTTATTAGCATTAATTAACCGTTGCAATAGTACATAGAAATCATCTCATTAGAATAATTAACCGTTGCAATAATATAACATAACTGTAGCAATAGCGTTAACAGTAGTTGATAACCAACTGTATTGCAAAAGTTATTAACCATTCTAATAGAATTGAAAAACGCTGCACAATCAACCAAAGAATAACCGTCGCAATACTATCTTGTGCAATGGTTTGGAAACCGTCACACAGAACCGTCGCCATAGAGCTATTGCGACAATAGGTGTTGTAGCGGTCATGAAGCTGTCGCAACATCTCAATGACAACGATTTTGAAGCCTGTTGCAACGGTTTTGTAACCGTCACAATAGGTCCTTTTTCTAGTAATGAACACACCTTAAAATCCTTAGGTGGCTACTCTCAAAAAAATGCAACCCCTTTTCCAAAGAAAAGAGTTGTCCCAACCAAAATGTCATAAACCCAATTCCGCGAAGGAAAAAGGGGGCGCGACAGCATGGCGACTATGCTGGGGATTTTTAGGCTTTTACCATTTCACACTATTTTTTGTACCCTCCCTATGTTCAATTATTTTTTTAATTTCTCTCATTGTTTATTTCTTATTCAAAAGCAAAACTGGCAAATCTTTCTTGTTTCCTTCCTTTATAACTGCTTCAAATTATAAAACTGTTGTATTTATCGCTTTCTTAACGTGCAAATACATGTCAACATGCTTTTAATTATTGTATAATCATGCTTAACATCATACTCCATTTGTTCCAAATAATTACAATAGCAACGCTTGATGAGTGGTTGCACCCTTCCTATTTCATTATCCCCTTAATTTTGAAAAGGCTTATTTGCGCTAAAACTAGTTGATCAGCGGTGCAGTCGACAGTTCTATGCCTCCCCCCTTGAATTGTCTGCTCAAGGGTACGAGTCAAAAACCCCATAGAAACCTTAATTTGTTTAAATTGTGCATGTATCATGGTCAAACCTAGTCGGGTCAGTTATGTTGTCCACATAATGATCCTTTATGACAGCCTTGTCCAAAAGTCCATTGGGTTTCCCTAAACCCAAACGGACATCATCACGTTCTGTGTATTTATTTGGAGAACTAAATACTTCATACTACTTGTTGATATTATATAGTCATGTATGGTGGCGGTAAGGGCCTAACATTGTTTGTGTTGCAGAAATATGAGGCACGAAGTCCTCAGATTCGATATGGTCACTAATTACCACCAATGATTACTAAATTGATGGGAAGATTTACATTCTAGTGACAAAACTTTCATCAGAAAGTATCTGGCAAATCTACCATCCCTCTTGGAGACCCAACCTAACAACATAGTAATAGAAGCTACTATATTATTTTGGGATTGTGAAAATGCCTTGTTTTGCTTTAGGGACATCGAAATGACCCTTTTACTATACAAGATAGGATCAATGGCTGGTCTAGTGTGGGAAACCTCGGGTTTGCTGATGCCTGAGAACCGCACAGGTAAGGGTTTCCTTAAAATGATGGGTTTGAAGAAGAATGCATAATTGGTATGCCTGAAGGAATTAAACATCCTTTTTGACTATCTGTATGAGAGGTAGGGTCACAGTAAATCATACCATACCTACCATGATGAGATTGCCATTACGTCCTTGGGACATATCCATCGTAGGGTTTTCGTCATCATATTTTGCTTGCTGGGTCTAATCGTGTTTCCAATGAAGAAAGGGAGAATCCATACTAGGCTGGCTATAGTAACCAAGACCCTAATGGAGGGGATTGGTGGACGGACATTCAGCATTGTACCCATAATCATCGCAGACATATACTGGGCTATAGAGAGATGTCAATGAGGAGCGAGACACTTCAAAGGCTGCAATCTATTACTTTAGCTTTGGATCATGGAACATCTCCAAAAGGGAAAATACCGACACGAAATTCAGCGAAGGTTATGGGATGATCACATAGTTTTCCACCATCCAAAGCGAATGAATTACATCCCCGACATGTTCGCTCAGCCTGAGCATGCAAAAGTATGGGTTGAGCTTTTTAATAATCTGACTGAACAACGTGTTCAATGGATGTTCGAGTGGTTTCCAACAGAGGGGTTCATCGCTCGATCCAGAGATGCACCTTTCCTGATATTGATTGGTCTAAGAGAAACATACCCTTACGTCCCTCTTCGAGTTATGAAGCAAGCAGGTAGGAAGCAAGGAATACCCAAGGTCGACAAGATGAGCCATTTCCTAGTTGACTTCCAAAATGATGATAGTCCCCACAAATGTCGAGCCCAACACATGTGGCACCACAAGATCGTAATTGGGAAAGACACCATCAAGCCAGAGAGATATCATACCGGTTGTACTCATTTCTATTCTGGTTGGTTGGAAGATAATTAGAATGGTCTGGGCCAGCCAGGGTTCATTTGAGGCCATAGAGTTATAGATGAGAAGGCCGAGGCACAAGTCAAATACAACCAGCTACACAAAAGAATCCGTGAATATGAGAGCGAACACTGTGAGATACAAGAGTCCAACCAGAAGCTGATTGAGGAATGGAAAGACATGACTATCAGTGCCAACAAGAGGCT